>VZTL01055856.1:73351-93961 GCA_013400535.1 Scopus umbretta | reverse complement strand
TTTTTTGCTAAAAGACAAAAAACCAGCCGCCCTCCTCCAAATCTGGAGTTACTCAGCCTGACTCACACCAAGGCTCTCCTGGCACTGCCGGCAGAGCCTGCACGTACCTGGAGTGGGCTGTGCAGGCTGTGCTGGTGATACCCGCTGCACTGCACACCTGGAGCTGTGGCACTTCCCTGAGTGCCTGCGACACGAGCTTGCTGCAGTCAAGCTAATTATTTTCAGCTTAAAATTTCAACCATTAATGGTGAATCCCCGAATTAAAAAAAAAAACAAACAACAGAGACTATAATTTTTTTTTTTAAATGGGAAAAGTATTTCTTTCATTCTCCCATAACACAAATCCAGCAAACATGAAAAACATGAACCCAAACCAAAGCTCAGACATCACATCTGGGGAGAGACCAAGCATGGAAAATTTTAATCCAAAGGTTAATGTTTGGGAAGCTCCGAGTGTGTGAAAAGAGGGGTTAGATGGGTGCTGCTCTGTGGCTCGAACAGTTGTTGCCGCCAAGTGGCGGCTTTCAAACGGTGCCTGCCTGCCCCAGCCCAGGCACTCAGGGTCAGAAGCTAAAATAGAAAACAACTGAAATCATTGCAAGCAAACAAACAGTCAGATCAGATGCTGGAAAAGCCAAGCAAGGAAGGAGCCAGTAGCATAAAAAGCAGCTTGAGCCCTGTGACTGGAACCAGCCTGCTGACTCGCCCTGGGTGAATTGCACCAAATCTCATGGCAGCGTTGGCCCTCGCCACCCTCTCCTGCTGCCCTGAGCTCTCCTGTGCCACCTCCACAGCTTCAAGACCACTTGACAGCCCTGTGCCACTCCTGTCCCAACTGTAACGTCCACCTCCTTTGCTGGCTGCCCTGCAGGATCACACTCCAGTGGTTATCACATCTTGGTTTTTTTTTCCACCCTGCAGCCTGATCCTTCACCCTTCTCAGGCAGAATAACCATCTCCTGCCCAAGCACAGAGCACCCTGCTCTTCACCGTCACCCCAGCCCCAGCTGATACACCTCCCGGTACCTGCCCAGAGCAGCGTGCCTCTGCTGTTCTCCCGCTCACTCCTGCCTTGTCCCCTGAGCTGCTGGGCTCCCATACCCTCACTCTTGCTGCACATCTGCCCTCTGAGCTCATCATGCCCCTGTTTTCCCCACATCCTGCCTCCCAAATGCCTTTGTCTTCATCTTCTGCATTAGATTATGCCCTTTCCAGACTGCTCCTTCCAGACACTAGAAATCTCTCTCCCCCCAGCTATAACAGAATAGCATCCTAATTGCCTTTGTTAGGGACGGGGCCATGCTTGTCAAATTGCCACGTCTGTTTGCAGGGCCGTATCAGCAGTAACAATAGCTTAAAAGCTACAGGAGTTATAGCATCGAGTCCTCCCACACTTAACTAAACACAAAGAGAGGGGACCATATGTCTGCCAAGGCAGCCATGTCAGGTGGGTCGGAGCCCGGCTCCTCCGGCCCCCCGGGGGTGGGAAGGGAAGGCACAGCACCAGCAGGCGTGAGAGCATCCGGCAGAGCAGCACCGCTCGCTGCGGCTTATTTACAGCATCCAGAGGGACGCCGGATGGGATGCTTCCTGGGATCAGCCAGGGCAGAGCTGCTCCCTAAGGTAGCAGAGACAGGCTTCAAAGAGCTGCAGCATCCCTGCCCACAGGCTGGGCTCTTCTCCCAGGCACACGCTTGCCAGGAGGAGAGCTGGGCTGCTTCTCCCTTTGCGCAGCCAGCAGCCTCGCCTCGCTGCCCGTTGCACCCTGCCTGGCCCGGGAGCAGCCCTGCTGCATCTGCCCACCCAGGGGTGCTCAGGAGAGGCAGAAAGCTGGAGTCTCTCCCAGCCACAAGGAGACAAAGCAAGCTCCATCCGGGGCCGAGATGGACCACTTTGCTCCAGTTGAAGAGGTCCACTCACACCAGCGTACCTGGGTCACTCTGGCTGGCAGGCCACCACCACCTCCTGCAGATCTCCAGAGTGCCACTTGGCAAGCCCAGTAACTCCTTCCCAGACAAGTGCTTCCTGGAGCCATGGGAAGGTTTGATTTTCAGTACATTGCTGAGGGATGCAACAGAAAACGACTGTGTCCTACTGCAGACGGAGGAGGAGAGTGACATCTCCCAAATAGCTGGGATGTCATACATTGCTCTCCCCAGGATGGTGGTGCTGACCAGAGAAGAATGATAAGGAGCAGAGTTTGGATGGATGATGGCATTCAGCTCCAAAAATTCTAATTTTGAATGGGCACAAAGCTGCTCAAGATGTCAGACACAAGCAGGCTGCTGGGGGACACACAGACACTGGCCAGAGAAGGGGAGACGGGAAACTGTCAGTTGTTAGCAAAGAATCCCTGCAAAAGGTGGAAAAAACATAAAGTAGTGGACAAAAATGCAAATGGTCATTTAACAAACCACTGGACAACCCAGCTCCATCTTTGTGTGTATAGTGCCCCGCTTGGCTGAGACAGGACCCCAAAATCCAGGCACCTCTCATGTAGCTCCCTGACCACGCTCCTCTCTCTGCGAGAAGAAATGTAAATCTGCTCACAAGCAACTGCAGAAGCACAGAGATAAAGACAACAAAAGTGAGGTTGAAAGAAACGCTGGGAATCTCTGCAGACACCGAATATTCCTCTAAGCTTAGCCCAGAAAAAGGGTTCTGTGAAGAAAACCTGCAAAGAATCTCTGTCTGGGCTGGGGAGGGGACTGCGGGGGAAGGGTTGATGGGAACGACGATGCCAAGGGAAGACCCCAAGGAGGAGCTGAAGGGAAATTGTGGCAGGGCTCACCTGCAAAGGCAGGGGAAGTGTGTGATGAGAAACATGAACAGAACTGGCTGGCAAAGACAGGGCTCAGGACTGGGCTCCCTCGGGGTTCGTGCTCACAGAAGCGTGTGCTAGCATGCTCAGAGGAGTCCCAACAAAGGACAGGCAGGCGTGCTCCAGCTGCCCGTGGACCATAGCTCCTGCTCTGCGCTCTTCAGCCCTCCAGCCAAGGGGGAAAATGTAATCAGAGCAATTTCTATTAGCAAGAATATAAAGACTTGGAACCTCTGGGCTGTCTCTTGACAACTAATTAATTACCAGGTAGCATCCCCTTGAAGCTGCCAACACAGCATGCACAAGTTCCAGCATGATTTAGGGAGAGAGATGAACTTTACAATAAACTCTAGAATTTTACTTCATCTCCCGCCACCATCTGAGATCCTGGGGGAACAGGAAGGGGTGGCAAGAGGCAAGCTCTGAAGCCATCTGGGATCATCATTAACTCATTCACTCGTGGCCTCCGAAACAAAACGCCAACTGCGCTGTGAGCAGCAGCTTCAAGCCAGATGACAGCTCCTCATATTCTCTATTTCTTAAATGCTCTTCTGCCAGTTTCTGCAATAGAGTGCCCATCCCCTTGCAGCCCCCTCGCCTGTCCCCCAAGGTTTTGGCCATCAGGGCAGCCAGTCTTTGAAACTATTAGGAGCAGAAACTGTATTTCAAATGGCTTTAGGTGATATATTCTTCACTAACAGCAACAAAAAGGAGTAAGTGAAGAAGTATGTCAAGAAAGCAGAGAAAAGACAAGGAAAAGGACAAGAGGAGACAGAGTGACTGCTGCTGACATGGCTTTTAAGGGAAAACACAGAAAAAAACCCACAGTGGCAGAAGGTGCTGTATCTTAACCCCAGGGACCAAGAGGCCTGGGCTTGAGCTTATTGACCTGGCTGGTGTTGCTGTGCAGTGCCATGCCTGACTGGTCCCTCACCTCTGACCACATCCACATCCACATCTTGCTGTCCTCAACAGAGCAACCCTTTCCATTTGATTAGTTGCTAACTAGTATGGGACTGGGGCATCAGGGCAGTCATGGAACTACGCAGTGTGTCCTCACACAACAACTACACCTTGCTGGAAGAAAGGAGTCTCCCTGTTTCAGGCAACTGAGCACTGCTGCCATAAGCCTCTCCTCTCCTCCCCTCTCTGAGCCTGGGACTAAGGGACCAAAACCTCAGACTAACCCAAGATCATTCCCAGAAGAGGGACACAAAAGAGCACAGGCTATCAGGGCTGCAGAGGTCGCTGAGGACAGCAGCGGACACCACTAACCACTGCAACGTGCCAAGCTTTGTCCGGACATCTCATACAAAAAAAAGGTAACAACAAACTACAGTTGAAGATCAGGATGCGTGACCTGTTGGAGAGCATTGGGCTTGGGCAGCCAGGCCAGAAGATGATTAAATGCAAGCCCTGTGGCAGCACCATGAGGTCTGAACTGGAGACAACGCATGAACTACGGGAACATTTGGGGACAGTCATCCCAACAGTGTAAGGTTTCTCAGGCCTAGAGTCACGGGGAGATGGGAGATGCTGTTCAGCTTGGCACACATGAACCAAACTACACAGTACACCAGGGAACATCTCAGAGGGCTAGTTTTGTCTGCGCTCAGGGTGGTATGAGATTAACCATTGGCAGCATCCTGAGCAGCACATGGGGACAGTGCTAAGTTTGAGGACTGCCTTGAGGAGACATTTTACATGTGATAACTCTCCCACCTCACCACTTGGGACAACCCGGGGAGCCAGCTGGTCCGGGTGGGCAGCTTTTGGGACCAGAATCCTCCATCTCTCTGCTCCAGGCCACAGCTCTACCGGTGGCCATGGATTTCTTCCTTAGACACCAGGACAGCCACAGGTCATCTTGCTCAGGTGCAAATGTTCTAGGCTAAGCCAAAACATTTCTTTTCTTTTTTAGACTTACTTGATGTAAGTCCAAAAACTGAGATGACATCAAAGAGCCCATTGAGTAGATCCCCTCCAGAAACACACAGGGACTTTACCTTGTTAGTACAAACACAGTTCCCCTGCAGACTTCCTGGGAACAGCTGAAGCAGCATCGCACTTCAAAAACCAGCCTGCACATCACAGGGGTGGGGAGGAGCTCAGTTCTAGCCCAGGATTGTTGACAACCATTTCAAAGCCCATGCAGGATCACACACAAAAATCGTCACAGACCTGGAGGGACAAAATTATCTTTGTCCCCAGGGGACGAGCTGTAAAGGCAATGGCAGGGCAGGAGCTGTCACACGAAGCAGTCAAGGAGGGCATGCAGTCTGATTTAAAGGAGAGAGAGAAGAAGATTTAGATGATGGAGCAATTTACTCCTCCTGGAACTCGTCAGTGACTGTTCCCTGTGAGCTACAAAGAGTGATGTCCCTTCAGGATTTCAACCCGTGCCAAAGAGTCCATCTTCCGAGGGATGGCAACTGCCAGCAGTTCTGCCCCTGCTGCAGTCCCCAGCTTGGGTCTGCCACTGGCTGGGGTCTGAAGTCACTTCCTGAGGGATGGAGGAGACCTGCAGGAGCCAAGGCTTAGCAGTGGCATAGAGTGACAATCAGGAGACACGCTGCTTCCTGGAAGAACTGGAATTGATGTGCAAATAATGAGAGAAAAATGTGGGACGAGGGAGGGTTAAAGAGAGATTAGTCTGGGGCACACTCTGGGAGATACACAATGTTAAGTATGAGGGCAAAGGAAATGAAAACTGGAAACTCAAACATAGTCAAGAATCCAATCCCAGCTTGGGCAGGAAGTTTACACTCTGCTTCTAAATATACATGTTTTTAAATCAACAAGCTTTCTTGTTCCTCAGCTCTACTGAACAACTACACAGGAGAACTAACGGATAAAGGCACTGCCAAGCTCTGCCTGGCGAGGCTTGCTGTCCCCAACAAGTGACAAGGCACAGGGATGGAAACGCTTGCCATGCCTCAGAGCAGGGAAGAAGACAGGATCCTGAAGAAGCTCTGAGCATGCAGGATTCCCAGCTCCAAGCACCCTGCTCAGCGCGTCAGCACCCAGTCCCTTGAAGACAAACTCTCCTGTGGTCTCTAAGTGCCATGCCTGCAGACCACGAGAAGGAGAAGAAGCGATAACCTGTGAGCGTGAGTCAGATGTGGTGCCTCTTCCCTTCCTGCTCTCTGGCCACTGCATTCATGCTCAGCAGTCGGATAGTCACATATTTTTTTAATTTGATATAATTATCTCCTAGAAATTACTGTACACAGCCTCTTGGGATCTAAAGCAATTAAGTGAAGATAAATTTCTTTCATGGAGCAAGCTGTCAAAGGATGAAGCAATTTCATTCCCCATTTGAAGTGGAAGCTTTGGGTCATGCATGGTTTATTTGAAACAATGCCATCACCTAAAGCTGCTGATCTTATCTGTCTCTCTCTGTCTCTCCATTTCAAACTGCTGAAGATGTGCAGCGTGGCACTGCCTGAAGTGATGACATCTGGCACCAGGCCAGCTACAGAAACAAGCTGCTCCTCCCCGAGTCTGAGTGCAAGAGGCCAAGCATTCCTATTAAAAAGGGGGAAACCGAGGTGAAATCTGGGAAGAGCCGCAAAGTGGGAATCCTGCCCAAGGGAACAGGAGAGCCATGAGCTACAGAAGGAGCGAGGTGCCTGCAGGAAGGGGCGGCACTGCCCAAGACAGGATGGGAGCATGTAGCGTATCTCTGAGGGGTAACAGGCTTCCTCTTCATCACCAGACTGCCCTGAAGCCATCTAAACCAGGCTTCGAGGATTTCATCACGACAAGGAACAGCCCATGCGCTTCAGCGTGTATGAGGAGAGACATGGCAGGACGGAAATTATATCCCACTAGCACATACACGCTAAGTCTCTCAGAAGTTCCAACAAATTCTCTCCCATCCTCACATTTCACCATGCCAAAATGTTTCATTTTAGACAAAAAACACATAAAATAACTCATTAAAATAAACCATTCTCCAAAGTGGTGGTTTTTATCCTGAAAAGGGGATAAAAGATGGCCACAGATGCTGTGGAGAAACGAGTGGCCACGACGAGGACTCTGCTATCTCCACAACTTAGGCACTGAAGATGCTCAGATCCTCCTGGGGAGGAATGCATGCTCACACCCCACAGGATACAGGCATCAGCCAAGCCAAGCGTCGTAACCTTAAACAGCCTAAAGGTGCCACCCTGCCGGTGAAACAACTCACCCAACCATTGGGAGCAAAGAGGCAGAGGACATCAAGAAGAACAAGTATGAATGGATCCTGAAGTCCTCCTGCGTATTGCTGACAGCACACCAATCCCACTCATGCCACAAAAAGCCAACACACCCCCAGAGCACACTGTGGGCAGGGAACGTGGAGAGCAGTGGCTGCTCACATCGATCATAAAATCGTTTAGGTTGGAAAAGACCCTTAAGATCGTAAAGTTCAATCGCAAACCTAACGCTGCCAAGTCCACCACTAAATCATGTCTCTGAGCGCCACGTATACACATTTCTGCCGTCTCATCCAGATCACTCATGCAACCTTCGGAAATGCTGTCCTGGGCATTCAGTCTCTAAACCACCCAAAAGCCACACAAGACTTGCACTGACACAGAATTTTGCAGGTAATGGCCTGGAAATCAGGCTCCAACTTTCCTGCAGCGATGGCCAGTCATTGCACGGGAGACGGTTCCCTGCTGCAGATGTCAGCAGCACACCGTGACTTGCTGGTACCTTTGAAGCTGCGAGCCCCTTGCCGTCCTCAGCTAGCATTTCTACCTCTTTGCCCGCTCTTCCATTTAGCAACTGCTCTGTCTACACACTTGCAATGATATAATCATCCAGCGCATCCACACAGATACTGGCTCCCGTTCCCACCTAGCCAAATCCATCCACACAACTCTCTTCCAGCTCTCCAGCACCTACGTGGATTTATCTTTATAACCCCAGCATTTCCCACGTGATTAAGCCTCTTGTACATTTAGCAGGTACTACATACTTCCAAAATATGAGGTGTCCCTCCATGCTGATACCTGGAGGATGTCTCCCTTCCCATGTCAGGGCAGTCACTAGCAAGCAGGGAAGTCACAGGGAAGTCAGTGAGGATGCTCGTGTTTAAAAGAAGGCAGAAGCTGCAGTTGTGAGAACAGGCAATTGCTGAGCAAATTCAGCTCTATGGGCTGGACTGATAAAAGCATTTAATCCATCAGGTTTCTGCAAAGCTCAGGTCAATGTTGATCACATCTTTGTTCATTAGGACAGATGCTGAACTAAAGAAGATATTAATACTAGAGGGAGCTAACAATATAAGCTAACAGTGGGTACAAGTTCAAGAAGTATCTGGATGACTTAAGAGTGCAAGTGCAGTCTTCAAAAGAGACTTCAGCACCAGGAATGTGATACATCACTGGCAGCTGGTAGGTTCCAAAAACGGACATCAGCAGCCATGTCCCTGATATACTCTGGAAGCGCTGCTCCATGGCCACGTCTCCATGGGAAACATCATGCATGGACAGGATATCACATGAACTGACACAGCATTAGATGGATGTAGCAACTCCATCTTCTTCTGTCTATAGACATAAATCTCCTTCCTTCAGTAATAATGGATGCTATGGATGCTATAATAAACATGACATAATTTATGCTTAAGGTAAATACGGAACCAAAACGTAAATCTGTTCTGTTGTTCACAAACCAAGCAGACTAGGCAGGCAATAACTTCTCAGGCCTCAGAAAACACCTTTGTCTTCATACTAAAAATTTGTGTTTATACATGCATCTACCTATTCCAAGTACAGTGAAGTTTGGGGGAAGTTTAAAAAAAATTCAAGAAAGTAACTGGAAATATGTACTATTATTGTCTCTATTCAGGATATATAAACATGTAGACAAACAATTTGCTACATAGTGGAGAAAATGCTTTATGTAAAATGCTGGTATGCAAAATGTTATGGCAAATTTTGTTGATTTAAATAAATGATGGGCTTTACCATATGTTTAAGTAAATATATGCAAATATGTTATGGGGAAAAACATGAAATTATCTGGATTAAATATCCAGCATTTTTAGTGTCCCACCACAGACACAGTTAGACCAGCAGCGGTAACACTGGTCATGCAAGGCCTATGTTCGGGAAGAATTTTAACACTTTCCAGTGAACCTTCACTTAGTACCCCCTTGTCTGCCTAAGAGACAGGGGTGGCCTGGGGCTGAGGCACTGGCCTGAAATCCTGGGTATCAGGGGTTTGTTCTCATCCTGAAGCTAAGGCTTCCTGTGGGACCTGGGTCAGTCCCTCAGCCTCGCGTACCTCTGTTGCCAATCTCTAACAAGGAAATTGCTTTTCCTTCTGTCATAACGTGTTGTGGAGATGCGTTCATTAATGCCTGGGAAGTGCTTTGACTTCAATGACGGCAAGAAAAGAAAACAATAAATAAGACCACGGTGGTGTCTTCTCTTTCTGATTTGGGACGTGACAGCATGAGGACACCAATGGTTTCAGCTCCAGCCTGTCACAGGAGCTGGGCTCTCCATCCTCACCCAGACTTAGCCCAGCGCTGGCAGACGGATTCGGCATCCACAAAAACAACACAAGGTCCAGCTGGGAGCAGAAACGTGGGGAGCAGACTCCAAGCTCAATGACAGAGGTCACCTTCCGTCTCCCATAGAGACAGAGTAGATCCCCATCTGTTATTTGGGCTGACCACTCCCTGCATTCCACCCAGTCCACTTCTCTGGCAAGCTTCCCAGGACGTGGATCTTTCTTATTCAGGATAACAATGAGGAGTTATTAATTGGGTCTTTTTTCAGGTTTCCTGAGGTCCTTCCAATAGCTGTGTTGGTGGATACCACAGCCGTTGTCGTCTTCAGCAGGGTTGTTTTAAGCATTTCATTTGGTCGAAGACAAAATATAAGTAGTACTGTGAAACAGGGCCACCCCCGAAGCTAAGGCAGGGTCAGAGATAAAGACTCAGACCCAGGCCTGAGTTTAGTATTGGACTGCAGAGTCTGAGTGCTGGCTGTGGATCCAGCAAAGCATGAGGCAAAGAGGCAACCCCAAGTCCCAGGGCCCTCCTGCATGATCAGAAGTGCCACATTAAGTCTTGAGCACCACAAAGATTGTCCAAGGTGAGGCCACGCTTCATGCCCAGGGGCTGGCTCAGCCAGCCAGCAGCCTTTCCATTTCCTCAAGGTTTCTCTGGGTAGCAATAAGAGATGGCTCATTGGGAGGAGATCCAGCGTTAATGGTGTTTTAATGAGGCCTTTCAATATACTTACAGGCTAATCAGCAAATTCCATGAGGTCTGGACTCTAATATGTCATTCTGAGTACACTAAAGTCATGGTGAATACCTCTTTTATAGCCAGAGCTGTGCACTACCTGGGCCTGATGTCCTGCCAAGACATAGCAGGGTTTGTGCCATTAGGGTGCTGGTGTAGCAGAAGCGAGGCCATTACCTGCTGGAAAAACCCCAAGGGAAACAAAGGGTGCATGCAGTGCACGCCAAGGAGGTGCTGCACAAGAGACTTCATGGTTTGACTTTTCTTCCCTAGGTCATTCCACTGATGCCAACTCTGGGAACACGCGGTCAGTGAATTTCTTGAATAGGACATTTCCCGTTTCCCAAGAGCCCATGCTGAACCTCTGGAGGCAACTTTTAGGACAAAAGGGCTGAACACAAATAAGTTTTCTGTCTCACTACATAAACCTGGCCTTATGATGATAGAAGCGAAGATGTTTGACAACGAGTGTCATCTGATCTGCACGAAAAGATCCAACACTGCCTGAAACCAGGCATGGGACAAGGTTGATTTATCCTGTCAGTCTGTGCCTTGAGCTGATGATCACATTGCACTTCCAGAAAACACTTTAAAAGAGCCTTTTGCTGACACCAGAGCCAAACTGTGCAGCGTTGGCTGAGGAGCCGCACACGTGCTGGTACACGTGCACAGCTCACACCCAAGCTGCCTGATCCACTTGGAGCCGATGCAGTGGCTAAAGTGCCCTGTCCAAGATGAGCCTGGAGGAGAGGCAGAGGTGGATCCAAGGCTGTGGGAAGGCAGGGGAGGAAGGGATGGAAACATCAGAAGAGCCGCTTGAGCAAATTCCCCGCGGCTTCCCCATGCTCCGGGGTGTTGCTCGCTCCCTCCAGGTACCAGGAAAGAGGCATCTCAGGGGTAGAGAAGGTTGTTTCCACCAACTGCTGGTTCTTCCCTTCCTGCTTCTCCCTGAAGAGATGGGGCTGCTTGGAAGGCAGCACCTCGTACTTCCCTGCAAGCCACGTCCAGACCACAAAGCCACTCTCATGCTCGCTAACAGGCGCATTAAGAGAACATGTGTAACTGGATCTTAACACGTTGGCAGGTGGTTCCTCACCTCGTAGTGAGACTGCAGTTCTCACATACCAGCTCTCAGCCTTAGCATGGAGGCAAAGCAGCAGGACCCCAGCTCTGCTGAGAGGTAGTGGCTGGAGGTACTCTTAGGTCTGTTCCTCCTAACTGTCATGCCTGACTGGCCAGGACTATGGGATCTGTTAATGCTTGGCTGTGGAAAAGTAGCTGCACAGCTTTGAACTCCTGCTGCCTTCAACACTCTGTCTGCAGCTCGATGCCACGGCTGTGTGTCATCAGGCAGGCAGTTGTCCTCAGCCTTAGCACTCTGCAGGGCTGGGACAAGAGGACGTGAAAAGCTAGTATGCCCCAGAGACTGCAGTGCACAGGATACAGAGTGGATTAAAATCTGGTCAACAGAGGTCTCAAAATGTCAGCGTAAACAGGAGGGCAGTCCTGGCGGGGCCACAGGGAAGCTTGCTTGGGCTTATGCTGCTTAACAATAGGCTCAGTGACCTGGACAAAGAAAACCTGTACTGATAAAGCCTGCAGATTAGACACTGTCTCTTACCCTCCCAATCTTTGAAGAGGGCAATTCACCAACAGACAAAAACCTCAAAACTACTCAGTCACCTACTCATGGGCAAACACGCTGTTTAATACAACTGAATGTAAAGTTGTCCCTCTAGGAGCAAAGGTTGCGGGATGCTGGTAGCATCTGGTGGGTATGGAGGGCAGCAGAGCAGGGTGGTCACCTCCTCCTTACAAGCTGGTGCAGCAGCTCACAGAGCAACACATCGAACCCGCACAGCCACAGCTCAGAAGTGCCAGGAGAATGGCTCAGGGGATCCAAACCGTGCCTGAGAGACCATCATGTCTCTCACCCCATCTATCCAGTTTATCAAAAGAGGATGAGGATGGCGGGGCTTGAGGGACATTTATGTATCGGGAGCAGAGCAGCAATGGAGGACTTCCCAAACTACAGCAAAATTCAATTAGTGGAAACTGAAACAAAACAAATTTAGCCCAGAAATAACACATGCATTTAACAGTGATTGAAATTGGCTCCTGCAACAATTTGCTAAAGATCCCAATGGGTTCTCAGCCTTCCGAAACCGAGGCTGAGTGCTTTCTACAAGACCTGCTTTTGTTCCCTTGGAAATTTCCCTGTGGTTTCCTGAGGGAGAAGAGACTAGAGGAGATGGCTACAGCTCCCCTGGCTTGCCAGCATCCAGGGCTCTCCCAGGCTGGATTCCCCACTTCCAGGACTGACGCACACTACCGTGGGCTCCTCTTTGAAAAGGAGGTTTCTGACCTGTACATTCTTCCCAGAAGCTCCCTGATGTTCAAAGCACCTTGCTGACAGACAGGCAGGTGTGCCTGTGACAGTGGCCACCTCCCCAAACCCGGCACAGGGTGGGGGGGGGGGGGGGGGAGCGGCCCCCCAAACAGAGCCGTAGGCAAGGCACGGGGGAGTACTCCAAGCCCAGCTGTGACATTTCCTTTCACCTATACCTGTACAGCTGTTTCCTACAGGGCTGCAGCCTCAAGTGAGATGTGTGAGGCTTCTGTAGGTGCTTGGGAACAAGATGGAACAGAAACGCTTCACACCTGGCCCCAAAATTACAGCACGCTGGACGGTGGCCAACATAAACTGGCAGAGTACCAGTTGCAATGGACATCAATTAAGAAGCCTGTCATCCTCAGACTGCAGGGTTTTCTTTTTGCGATCTGCATCGCTCCTTAAGCCTTCAGCAGCACCAGCGCTGGAGTTTTCCAGATGGGATCATTTCCCTCAGATTCCACTCACTAGATTTATTGCAGTATTTTTTTTTTTTAAACCCACCCCCCCTTTTAAGAGCCTGAACTATTATTCCACATTGCAGATTTCTCCAGGGCTGTATTCAGTGTCCTTGTGCAGCGCTAGTGCTTGTTTGCCCTGAGTTCACTTTACCTTCAGCTGGAGAAATGCAGTTTTAAGAATATGCTCAAAACTCTCTTAGCTTAGAGTGATTAAGAAACAACAGAATACCTCTCTGGAAGATGCTCTGCACAGCCCTAGGAGGTGCAGCAGCAGTCCCTAGGACAGCACTCATGCCTGTTTCTATGAAGGTATGTTTAAAACGGCACAACGGACACCAGCGTACCCTCCTCTGCCACCCAGACCTGGGGACACGGACTCGACTTGACACTTTCCACTGTGCTAATGACAGCTGGCAAAGGCAGAGAGAGGCTCCTGTGGTGTCCACACAGTCCCTGGCACTTGAGGATCAAGGAAATGCCAAGGATGGATGAGGAGTTCAAAGCAGGTGATATTCGGTGCGCTACCTTTGTGGTGGCATAAAATCCAGCCTCTCCTCCATCACCCAATGACATAATCTTCCAACATGGTCCATAATTTAACCTAATTGCCTTTTACAATCCAAAAGCACCACATGAAAGGGAAGGTCGAGGCTGGGATGGAGTTCAGATGCTGGTCAGAAAATGTAAACATTTCTAACTCTGCTGCCTTGGGGCTGCCAGCTCCTGCCAAGTCCCCGCTCTGAGCAGGGCTGCCTATGGCAGGGATCTTTCACTGCTTGTTTGGAAACCGAGGCAGGCAGGAATGGAAGGAGTTTTTCAAGGATGACTCCGCCTTGGACTCTCCTACATGGGGCTCCGATCTCTGCTCACAGTTTCCCTTTTCCTCTCTGGACCAAACTCCAAGCTGGAAGCTCTCGCTCTCATGGGCTGAGTGCATTTGCCTGCCAGCTGGAGGGAGATGCTCCAAGGCTATGGAATGGGAATATGGAAAGGATGCTGAGAAAACAGTTACATTTGCTCACTGGGGTTTTCTCTCTGCTTACAAAGAGATTGCGCTCTCAGAGTCCTGGTCTTGCTACCCTTCCTCTGATGCCTTGCAAGAAGTCCTCCCAAAATCACTGTAGTGTGGCCACTCTAACATGGATTTAATCCCTGGCATCCCAGGAGTCATTAGGTCTAGGAAAGAACAAAACATCTGATGTGTAGAGGCATGACAGAGCCCGATCACTCGGACAGCTATTCCTCCTGGGCTTTTAAACCTGGGGCTCCCTTTCTGAGAAGCATCAGACATGACCACGCATTGCCAAGAGATATCTGCAAGTCTTAAGAAGACTGAAATACCATAAGTAAGTGAAGTAAATAACAAGAGAGGACTAATTTTAGCCCAAGCCTAAATAAGAATTAGCTCCTGAATAGCTAATTCAAAGGCTACTAGCTCTGCAAATCTAGACCATGTTTGGGCCACTAGAGAGAGGGTCAAATTTGGACTGTCCAGCTGGGCTGGACAGTACAGAGGAAAGAGATTTGTGTTTTCTGGAGGAGCACAAAGCTTGGATTTTAGGCTATCCGTGCTGACAGGTGAGTAGTGCAAATAGCAGGAAGCAAGTACTTGTGAAACAAGAACGGCACCAAGTGTGGGAAGCTAACTGAACACCCTGGAGCTGGAGGAGCCACGCAGTACCCAGTGTCTAGGTCTGGGGTAGTAAAATGTTGCTAGTTATTTTTCAGAGCTCTGCAGTTTAGGGCTTTCATTTGCCTGGTGAGGTGAGGCAGACTAGCTGAGTGGTGAGTATCTGAGATAGTCCACTCCACACATGAGCATGCACACAGGGGGGAAAAAAAAGTGCCTTTCTGTTTCAGAGGAGGGAACCACAGTGACTAGCCCTATAAGCATATGTATTAATCATGCACCGTCTGGTTTTAATCCACACACTGCTGATCCTGCGTCTCACTGTATTGTTATCAGGGGAAGGAGTATTTCTCCTCAATCTTATTCACCAGCCAAAAGCCTGAAAATGCAAAAAACACATTTGTGAAGTGCCTTCCCAAGGACCCTGGGCCCCGGACCTGGTGAGCTGGGGCTGCTGCCTTTTTATTGGCGTTTAAAAACCTTTTATTAAAGTGTGTCAGGGCTGGGGGAGGAGAGGGAGGCTCAGGTTTCAGGACCCCCCATGCAGAGCAGTTTATTGTGGGAAGGGACATTAACACTTTCTCCTCCACATCTCCCTGGCTGGGGCATGTGGTGGAGCGTGCGCTGCAGGCACAGGCTTGGGTGATGCGCACGTCGAGCCCATGCAGAGCTTGCAGGGATGCAGGCAATCAGTGATGCCATGTGCCTGCATAGAGGAGAAGGACCTCCTTGCTCTGCTCCGTGCTGGGCTATCTGCAGCCCTCTTCCAGCCTTGCCACCAGCTCCACAGGGCCACTGCAGAGCAGGATGCTCCCAAGACAACACGGTTCATTGAGAGCTGAGGAAACCGGGACATACCCCACGTTCCCAGGGCTGCACAAGAACGGAGCCACGCACAGCTCAGAGGCACCATCACTAGGACTTGCTTTAACTTGCACACGACCTAAGGGTTTTCCGTTACAAGGCCCCAAGAGCGGTACCACACGCCTCCTGATGAATCCGCATCTGTTACCTTCCTTCTTTCCACACCTTAAGCTGCTCTTCCCTGCTCTTGCAGTTGGGTACAACGCTGGGTGACTGAGGCCCTGGCAGCATCTCCTTCGGCTGCAAATACTGCAGACACAGTCTGACAACTCAGGCACCAGGCTGCATAGTTTGCTGTTGACTGGTACGTTCGATGGTGTTCCATCACACAAGCTGCAATGGATATCTGCCCAACATACGCCCAGGAAAACATCACCAAGTTATGCTCACCCTGGAGCCAGCTTTTGTTGGTTACAGCTTCAATGACAGTGCAAGAGACGATGGGAAGCTCTAAGTGTCACACTGGCTCCAGCAGGAATCTGAACGCACGGCTTCATGGCAACGAACGGAGTCAGAACATTTTCACTCAAAATAAGAGCCAGGCCAAATGCTCAAAAACTTGCCGAGAAACTCTGGCTGAATACTGCACTCCATCTGCTAAATGGGACGTGGAGAACAAAAAGAAGAGGGAAGCACAGTGTTTGTCCTATATAGCTTACAAAACAACCATTCTCTTGGTGGAGCCAATAACCTAACACCATTTTAAGCCCCAAACTCTCCATTCTTGTCTTTCAACAGATTCCTTTCCTCCGAAATTTTACAAATTCATTAAAAAACTATAGTGCACAAGCATGGGGTAAGGATCTGGAGCATCGGCAAGCAAGGTGAGATATTATCCTCGCAGTAGAAAGTCAGCTGCCTCTTCTTAGCCCTGCAAGTGATAGGAAAGGTACCACGACGAGCTTCCCAGAGCCACTTTGGCATATCAGAACCCTCCTCCCAGCCCACAAGACATTCACAGGGTGCTATATAAAGAGCAGTTCATTTTCCTTGCCTCTCCAGCAAAGAACTGTCAGGATCTTGGGCTGAAAACCTGCCCAAGACTGAGAACACGGAGAAAGAAATTGGGTGCAGAAAAATAACTCCTGCTAAAAAGCAATGAAAAATCAGTACTGGAAAGGCAGTTCTCGCTGCACAGAAAGAACATTTCTCACCTGCTCGCAGCTCAATTGGCAACCAACAAGAAGCATGCAAATGGGAAAGTTCCTGCAATGCAGTTGGATGTGGTACACACCAGACAGAGCTGTCCCGCTGCACTGCCTGCTGCCATCGCCTGACTGATGCTCAGGGATACGGATCCCCTCATGCTACCACACTCAGCATGGACATGGCACCCTTCTACTGCAAATAGCCCAGAGGTGCATCTGCTGAGGAGTCAGATTCATCTGGGCTCAGCATGCTAAAAGGAGGGCAGGGAGCAGATGGTGGACAGGGAACTGCACACAAGGATCGCCTGGTTAAGTTGGACTGGGGGCTTCTTTGCAGGGGAATTGCCTTTTTGTATCCGGCTCACAGTCATTCGTGACAGGCATACGGGTTCACGCCTCTCAGTCACACCTTCCTGGCTTGGTCTGCGCTGCCTTCTACAACACCCCGCTTCTGGAGTCAAATAATTCACTTCACTAATACTGCAGAAGGAGAAGATTTGTGAAACAAGGTAGTCATTTGACTGTAATGACGCAGCTGCCACTCTAGTCCCTTTCTACAGCTTTACTGAATCACAGAAAATGGGGTAGGAGCATCCAAAGAGGTCACTTTGCCTCCTTTTCCAAGGCAGCTCACCTCCGCCCAAGTTGTACCCGAGAGCCACCCAGCCTGCTTTTAAAAATCTCCAAGGCTGAAGAGATTCTGCAGAATCGCTAAGGAGGCTGCTTTCAAGTGCTTAACTACCCAAAGGTATGAAGCTTTTCCTAAAGTCTAGTCTTAATCTGTTTTGCTGCAATTTATGCCCATTCCTACCTGTGCTTTTCAGCATAGAGCTGGAGGACAGCTTGTTCTCCTCTCCGCAACAGCTCTCTGCATTTTCCCTGAATTTCCTCTAGACTAAAAAGCCCTAGCTCTTCCATTCCCTTCTTGGAAGTCATGCTTTTGAGATCTCTGCTCTGTCTCACTGGTCTCCCCTTAACCCTCTTGGGTTTCCTCCACGAAGTGAATATGCACACCTGCTGTTACACCAGTCTGACCATTAACAAAAACACTCGTCAGTACTGGATTGAGAAGAGACCTTACAGAACCCTTTGCTTCTGCTCAGCATGTCCAGGGTACGGATGGTACTGGTCGGTTCCTCCATCTGCCTCCGTGTGATGTGTTTGGTGCGTAAGGCGGAGACCAGGAGACGGCACAACACAACCGGCACACAACAGGGGCTCAGACCTGCACAAACACGAGCAAACACCCCAGCCTGCTGGTGGGATCATGGTTCCAAAGTCAGCTACTTTCAAACCAAACAAGACCCACAGAGGCGGGGGAAGAGGCGGGGGGGGAAGAAAGAAAGGGAGGGATGAACACAGCCAGGCAATCCGTGTTGCCTCTTCAGCAGAGCTGAGCTGGTACCACCATGCCTGATGATCCTGAATGCTTGGGTGGCTGCTGCTGTGCTGTAAAGGGCACCAACTCCCGCCAGTGGTGGTGTACAGATTGTTTATAAAGCACCAGAACCAAAGGGAGCCAGGACAGTCAGAAAACTCAGCTCCGAAGCTCAGGTGTAGTAGGACAAAGACACGTCTCTTCTTTTGCACACGTGAGTGCAAGTGCCCGGCAGGGCAGGTAGATGGCACTCCGAATAAACCAGTGTGTGGTTAGAAGAGGCAGAGTTCAGGGAATACCGACCTGCTCCCACAAGTTATGGGGCACCAGACCAGGCTGCTCAGCCACCTTACCTGCCTGCTGGGGGCTCTGGTTTGTGGCTGCTGGGGAAAGAGTCACTGTGCAGAGAGTGGGGCAGTGGCGCTGTGCCCAGCAGAACCCCCATGAGGCCACAGCACACACTGGGCAAACAGGCTACCTTAGGGCAGCGATGGCAACCACGTGCTTGTTATTTTAACCCCTTCAAATAGAGCCTTGAAAATCCGTTTTTCCACAGTGATTTCCTGGACTAAGGTATTTCCCCAGACTGGGAGAGCCTTCAGTTTTATTGGGACCCTGTGCTCCTCTGCAGGCAGTGCTGTGAGCACAGGCCGGGTAGACAGAGAAGTGAAAAAGAAATTCACACCTCTTGGGTCCCTCTGTGACAAAGGTCCTAAATTTCTCATCGTCATTTCAGGAAAATGTCAAGAAGAAGCAGCACATGGGAAGGCACAGTGCCCCCATCACATGCCGGCTCTCCACAGAAACCAGCCCCGGCATCTCCACTTCTCAGGGAGGCAACGCCACAGCTTCCCAGATGAGCAGCATTTCTGGTGCTGCGATTCTGCCTCCAAGCAGGAAACTGTTGAGAGCCACTCTTATCCTGCCGTGCCTCCAAGGGCGTGCAAAACAAATGCCATTGTGCCTCTTCCATCCCCCATCAGGTTCAGACACGTTATCCAAGTGCAGCCCCCAGGTCCCTTCTGGCCAGGTGGTGGCAGAGAGCAGACCCAAAACCCCACATCAACAAGGGAACTGATTTCATTATTCTAAAAACAAACAGCCAAAGGAAAGTTCAGGCTAGAATGGGCTCCTAGAGCAAAGAAAGGAAAATAGAGAGCGGGCAGTGGGGAATGCTTCATATTCCTAAAAGCCTTTTGTACGTTAACACATGGTGTCTGCTTCTCTCTAGTCACCTATTTATCACTCTCCTCTTTAGAGAAGGAAAAAAGTCCTGGCTGCCTTCCTAAGGCAGAGTTTTGTGGCCGGGGGGAGGGGGAGGGTGCTTTAAGCATGATGCAAACCATTTGGAGTGCACTGAGAGCACTGCCAACACAAGCTGCACTATTTAAACAAGTGAGGAAATGATCGTATATACAACATGCCAGCGAGCACACACACACCAGAGGAAGTCGAGAGGGGTTTTCATGACACAGAGCTGGATGTCAGCGGCTGAAAGGTCGATATTTTCCCTTAACACCCTTCTCAATGACTTAATCGTGTTCCGTTTGCACAGAAAACTTCCCAAGAATAAAAGTCTGGAGGAATCGAGGGGGGATGTTTGGCCTACTGCTGACCTTGTCCGAGGTCCTCTCCACGTAGCAGGGCTCCTGGGGGGCGACCAGCAGGGGAACGAAGCCCGAGAGCAGCCGATCCTCTTCCAGGCTAAGCAGGGCAAGGTCGTCATCTGGGTCCTTGTACAAGGGCACCTCCGACTGATTCACTGTGGTCAGTATGTTACAGAAGTCAGCCAGCGTCGCCCACACATCTACTGAGACCCTGGGAGAACGAGGAGAGACGTGAGCAATTCGGGGCTGGAATGCGTTGGGAGTTGCCTGCAATGCTGCAGCGAATACCAGAGAGGTGAGGCGAGGCAAGGCACGCCACCCTGCGCCGCTGCTAACCTACCCCACTGGGAGGGCTCCAGGCGCAGCTGCGCTGGCACCGAACCCAGGAGGGCTTGTAACCCTCGCCTGCGAGTGCTGTCACTGACCACCCCATCCCCCTGGATGGGGACGGCTCCCAGGATCTCACCCTTCCCACTGCTCTGCCCACCTCTGTCCGCTCCCAAGCTGGCACACGTGCAGGAAGCAGCTTCCCTGTGCAGTGCCAGCAGGAACCCAGCTCATTCCAGATGGGAGAAATGCTGCTTACTACTCAATTTCAAAGCCTGCTGGGAGGACAGACCGATCCCCTGCACTGCTGTCGAGGCAAAAGTGGCACCTGGGGGGCTCCAGCCCAGCCCAGGGCACCCTCTCCTTCACCCGGCTGTTACCTGCTGCAACCACGTGCTGCAGCCATGCTCTAAAGCATAGATTTTTTTTAGTGAAACCCTAGCCCTAGTGGGTTGAGCTGTGTTTTGCTTCTGGCCACGGTTTCGACACTTGTGAGTGACCTGGTGATGTGCGGCGAGTCAGGTGCGAACACAAGGCCACCAGCAGCCCTGGACTGCTCTCTGCGCATCCTCCTCACACATCCCCATCTCTGGGCACACCTCGGGGAGGGCCCAGCACCCCAGAGAGGGCCAGCCTGGGGAAAGCAGGCAGCAAGCACAGGAGCACTGCAGCCTACCAGGCTGCCTCGTAACTGCGTTTCTTCCTCCTGTTCCTAAAAGCGCTCAGGTGG
>VZTL01055856.1:50128-73317 GCA_013400535.1 Scopus umbretta | reverse complement strand
GGGGGGGGTTAGAGCACAAACTGGGACAAAAGCAGAGAACAGGGGAAACTGGGGCTGGTCTGCTTCTGGTGGCAGTAAGGAGGGGTGCTCCTCTACCCCACACCTCTGGGGCACCAAAAAGCACAGAGCAGCCAGCATTGCTGAGGGTGCAGCAGTGACCAGCGCAGCCCAGGGCTGGAGGGAGGCCCCCTGCTCTTTGAACTGCTCCAGGTGGACAGAGTCTGCACTCGGTTATTTACGGGAATCAATGTACCAGGAAAGCACACTGAAATGAAACATCTTGTTTTCAAGAGCGTCCTGGGAGCCAGGCAGAATGAGGAGCCATTAATCAAAGCCCGGCACGTAATCAGCACACATGTAACGCAGAGTCGCCCACGTCCCTAAGCCAGCCCCAGCCCGCACGCTGCAGAGGAGAAGAGGTCCTTCAAAGCCCTCTGCGCACAGACACCAGGAGCTGGGTTCATTCACAAAGCTCCATCGCTTGGCTCAGCCAGGTCTGGCTGTCAGAAATGTTTAAATATGGAAAAAAATAAACAGTTGCAACACGTTTTTTGGAGGGATCTGTCCGAGGCCCTTTGTGATGTAATGGGAAACGCTGCGTTTGTGCTACCAGCTGGAAAATAAACAGAGCTGCGAGGGTTAAAAGGAACTGAACTTTCCACGACCCCTATCTGCAAAAGAAGAAAATAATAAGAGGAATGATCCACTGCCCCACAGCCCTGATAGTTTATCCTCCGGCCCAGGCTGCAGAGACAAGCACCGGATGTGATAGGGCTGCTCTGGGCCACCTCCAAGGCGAGCTCTGCCCATGGGAGATGCACAGGGCTTGGGAGGCTCAGCCCTCCCCCAGTGCCCTGCTGGCAACTGGGCTGGGCTGCCTGAGTCCGGTCACATAGCACTGGTGGGGCCCCGCCAGCGCCGGCTGCGACGAGGGCTCGGCTTGGATGAAGGAGGTGCAGAGGCTGCAGGCATCGGCAGGGGAGCGGGAACGGGGAGAGCGCCTGCGACCGCCGGGGAACCAGCGCGCTGGGGTGTTGGGGACAGGCACCGATGCGGAGGACGTTCCCAGGGCGCTGAGACAGCCAGGTGCATGGCGCCAGGGTGGAGAAGAAGGGAAAGAAACACATTGCAGAGACCTCGCATGTATTCCCCAAGAAACAGAGCTGCAGGCAGGGGACGGAGAAAACCGGCGAGGGACGGAAGGAGGGAGGCAGAGAGCAGCGGAAGGATGCTGGGCAGGACCAGGATCCACAGCAGGGCAGGGGTGGTAGTGGGGTGAAGGAGCAGCAAAGATGAAGTCCAGGGAGCCATCTCCCTCCATGGGGCTTGGCACCCCGTCTCAGAAAAACACCATGTGAACAGTCACCGAGCCGACGCTGCTAACACCCCTGCAGCCACCCAGCTCAGCAGTCCCCTCTCCTCTCGCCCCATGGCTGCCTGTCCCCAGCCCTTCCCGCAGCGCTGCCAGGACAGGCAGCCCCTCACCACCCCCGGAGCATGACAGCAGTCCCTGTTACTTTATCCCCTTCATCCTCAGCTCCCTACAGCTTTGCAGTGCCTTGCCACATCTGTCATTTGCACTGGATGTGTTAGGTTTCCACCCTGGGCTTCCTTCAGTCAAACCACAGACTGTGCTGGCTCCCCGGGGTAGCAAGATCTCGCTGCAGTGCAAGCCCGAGCAGCTCTGCGGCAGCGGCCAGCAGCCAGGCAGCACCCTCTCACCTGCAGCACCCTGCAGAGCCTTCGAAAAGCCAACAAAGAAGAAGATGTTGGCGTTTCTGCTCTGGTTTTCTCCTGCGACGCACAGGTAGAGCTGCAGAAAGCGGGTCTGACAATTTTCTCTCTTCCTCTCGGGTGCAGCTCCTCCTCTGCAGTGCATCTCCCAGCACTGGTACCACCAAGATCGTTTACCAGCTGCTACCCACTGACAAAGCCAGCGACGGCTAACAGCTCATGCACACACAGCACGGCCCCGTGGATCTCCTGCTGGGATGCGCACTCGCCCTAGAAAGTTGCACAACACTCGGGAGCCCTGTCAACTGCCTTCTCCCCACTGCCCCTTCCCAGGACTCTACCGTGGCCACCTCCAGGCACTTCTGGCTTATGTCACCCAACAGCGCTGCGGTGCCAGAGCCTTTCTGCAAAGCCAAGGCAGGCCCAGGTGCCTGGAAGCGCTGCATATGCACAGTGCCACGGCTTTGGGGTCCCTCTGCAGAGGGAGGCCCTGAATTACTGACACCGAGCCCAGGCACGCAGCTCCCAGGTACAGGGATGAGGCTCCCAGAGCTTTTAACCGAGGAAGCAAGAAGGGGGTTAGCGCGAGGTCTTTCCTCAGAACGGGGGTTCATTCACTTCCCCACAGACACATTTACATTTGCTTATTCCACTAGGACAGGAAAAAAAAATAAGAGTTAATTTCTTTTTTATTGCCTCAGGATTCCAGGTTTAATGTAGCTGTCAGTGTGAGCGCAGCCCAGCTGCACGCCGACAGGACGCAGCCCGGCCAGGCGATGGTGAGAGCGCTGCACAAGTGCGCAGCCGAGCACGGCCCCGGGGCAGACCACAGCCCCGGTGAGGCCAGGTCTGTGTGGGGATGGCTCCTGGCGAAAACGGATGCCCACGACAGGCATGCCTCACCGCAAGGCAAAAGGCATGCGCTGAAGTGTGGGGCGAGCCGAGGGTGCCAGGGCGAGCCTCACGCTCACCAAATCCCCGCCGGCCACAGCGCTGCGCGGTGCTCCGGCGTGAGCCACCATCTTCACCGGGGGTGCAGGCTGCCTGGTGATTAATATCAAGCACAATGACCCCATGTTACAAGCCTGCGGGGGCCTGTGGAGGTGGCCATTTCCTGTGTAATACCAGCTTGTTTAAACACTAACATTCAAACTCCACAGCTGCAGAACAAACCCGGAAAGCGCGGTGCAGAAGAAGCCCTGCATTGTGTTCCCTAGCCGCCAAGAGCCGCGCTGCCGTGCAGATGGCAAATGCCTCGGGCTCGCGCGCTCCCGGGGCCAGGCGACACGCACCCACCGGCTCCCGGTGTGAGGCAGCACCGGTGCCCACCCCAGCTCCTGCACTGCTGCACAAAGTGCCCCACGTCCCCCTCCGGGGTTTCCTCTCTCCTGGCCCAGGAGAAACTGAACTAAAAGCAGCTCCTCTGCAAGGAGCAAAAGGGGCTGGCGGTGGGAGCTCTTCCCAAAGGCATTCACCAACCTTGCAATGGATTCAGACACAGCTGCCCAGAGCGGGGACGAGGTGATCACAACCCCTCTGCCCGTGGCACCAGTGGCTGCCCCCACTCTGCCCTGCACGCGGTCCCTTTGGTCAGCTGGGCATCCATAAACCCATTCCTCTCCTGGGAACCTGCCTCTGGAGTTAGAGGGGCGCTCTCCTCCCTGGGAGAGGTGCAGTCTCCTCCCAGCCGGCCTCTGCTTTGCCACAGCCCCCTTCTCCGCGGAGACTTTTGGCTTCTGCTTTGCTCAACTTTACCTTCATTCTCAGCCAGGTTTACACTACCAAGACACCTCTGAATCCTCGCTTTGATGTCTCGATAGGGAAACTCTGGTGGCCAGCATTACTGACTAACGCTGAGATCTGCAAAAGGGATTTTCCACTTAGTCTCCAGCAAACTCCAGCAAGGTCTTGGCACCCCTGTCCAAGACCCTGTCCATCTCTCCCAGTGGGAGCTGCCATCTCAGTGACACTTCTCCAAAAGAGCGATGTGATGAGAGCGATCTGGCAGATCTCTCTGGGAAGGTAAGCTCTAGAATGTGCTCAGAGCTTTTGGATTTAATTTAATACTTGGTTTAAATTAACCATTTTTAAATGCTTGCAGACAGTCTCCACAAACCGAGAGGCCCTTTGCTCCAGCGTGGAAGGAGCGCATATTCGCCAGGGTCACCCCTGCGGCAGTTTGTCTGTCTAGCCAGTGGCTTCCCCGTCGATTCTTGCACTTCATTTAGCCCTCTTCACCCACCTCAGCTCTTCAGCCATATGTCCCAAAAGGAGAGGGATTCACTTGAATGACAGCAGCCTCCTTGGATATCTGCCTTTCAACCCATCTGCTGCTAAGACCTCTGCCTTAGGAAATCTACCCTGCTCCCCTCTCCCCAAGACTCCCTGCTTTTACCCCCGAATCTCTGCAAATTACTCCTGGGGACAGTTGGTCCAAAAGACGCTGTTGCACCCCAGATGCATGGCAATGCAACTGCTTGAAATGACCATCTGCTCAGACCTCAATGCAATGTTTGCCATGAAACATGAGGATGTAAATTAATTTTAAGATACAGAAGTGACTGTTGCTTGCTGCTAGAAGACCTGGCAACACCTGGTCCAGAGACACAATCCCCGAGCCACAGGACACTGCTGCTCTGAAGCAGAGATGTCCACGGTCAGGTTTAGCTCCTGGAAACACCTGAGAAAAGAGCCACGGAAAACCTGCTGAGCCCCTCTCCCAAATAGGTAGAGGGGAAGGATACCTCCCACCTCTCAAATAAACACAGCAGCCCCAAGAGAGGGATCTAGGCAGCCTGCCACCTCTCTATGGCCTTCTGGCCTGAAAACATGTCCCAGTGCATCCCCTGAGCCACGGTGACCATGCAGGTGTGGCTAAGAGTTGGATGAACACGCCAGAGCAAGGAGCGTGGTTTTGGGGAAAGGCGTAGCTTCTCCTTCAGGTTGAGTTTGGGATCACTGAGCCCCCAGCTAGGGAGAGCATGCCTGCCAGGAGCCAGGGTTCATTCCCAAGCCCCTGCCAGGAAAAGGACCCCAAAGATGCAACTTCCCATCCCGCTCCGCAGAGCCCACTCCTGAGTGGCTCGCAGCCACGCACCAGGCTCCAGCAGTGCTCACCCCTCACACCTTTCCCTCCGCCTCTGTCCAAGGGGGAAAGCAGCAAGCTGAGGAATTTGGTGTGGGGCTTTTTTTTTCCTTTTTTTTTTTTATTGTAAGGACTCAAATCCAGCAGTGTGATAAATGCATCCGAGCTACAATTAGGAAGATATATAGCATCAGAACGCGAAGGTCTGGGCAGCGTGGTGAAACGCGGGCTCTCCAGAGCCCCAGCTATGTTTCCCATTATGTAACCCTGGTCATGGGCAGACAGCCAGACTCCAAATGAAAAAGAGACTCTGGCTTGGCACCGTTTCTATTTTCCTATCCTCATTCGGGGTCAGCGCAGTGTCATACAGCTGCAGAGAAAGCTCCGGGGATTAAACCTGGGAAAGACTCCAAGACCAGGACCTGGGTTCAAGTACCAGCTGAAAGCAATAAACCAACTGCCACAGCTGGGCTGAGTTTAGACGTTCTCAAAGTCCCCCAGCTCTCTCCCTTGCTAAGAGCGAGCAATCGTGAACATGGCGAAAGCAGCACGAGCAGAGGCCTCAGGATGTACAGACCCGGCAGCCCAGGCCCTAGGCTCTGGCGGAGTCTTGACAAGCTGCCCTGCTGGCCCCAAGCCCAGGCCGTCATTCTGGCAGCGGCACTGGCCCCGGACGAGCTGTGCTTTGATGCAAGCTCTGGGCCAGGCCTTCGCTGCTAGGGGGCTGCCAGGTGGGTACGGGGCCTGGTTTTTCCAGAAGCTTTAGCATGTTCATGGCATCCTTGCAGGGTACTTCTGTGCTTCAGGGCTTTTTTTACTGTCCCTTTTCTGTGCCCACGCCATCACGAGGGGCAACGAAAGCGATGGCTGCAGAGTGCTGGTAGGTGGTTTCAGTGTGTCCAAGCAGGTTCTCCACTGGCACTGGTGGGGACCTCGTGGCACATCCCACTGCTGCGAGGCACAGCACACGCATGAAATGGCACAGACCCCTCGCTCTGTTCTGCAACTTGGCATCTGCACTTGCTCCTCACACGCTTTCCCCACTCCTGAGCTAACCCTGCCCATAAACCTTGGCTTACTCCACCACGCCTGCTGCTCTGACCCATGTTTTACTTCTAAACTTCTTTGAAGCTGCTCCTATCTAAACCCCTGGACTCAGTCACTCTACCTGGTTACTGAACAGCCCCAGGCCAGACAGCAGGCTTGTTTGTGTCAATAGAGAGCTGAAGCAGTAACCCAGTGCCCCCCTTTCCCTTTCCCACCTCTAGGGAAAACGTTGCAAGCCCCAGGTCATGCCCAAGAGCAGAGCTAGCTCCCTGCTACTCATTGCTACGTGTGCCTCTAGGGAAGCTCAGCTGCTGTCCCAGAGCCCCAGACCACCAACACCCAGCCACGCAATGCTGGGTCAACGCAAGAAGTCTGGGCTGAAGAGAGCAGCCTGTGTCCTTGCCATGGATAAGACAGATGCTTCTGGTGAGCAAAAGAGCACCAGGGTGGAGGAGCTGGGAGCCAACATGAGGAAGGCTGCCCATGTCCCAGAGTAAGGGCACAGATGGGACAAGACAGGCTGCTCAGCCACCCTCCATGGAGAGGGCAAGGTGATGAAGCGGCTAGGCCTCTGCTACAAGATGAAGACCCTTGTTCCTCTGCCGAGCAGACCAGAACCTTATGGAGTAGAGCCCCCCAACCCATACTAGATGATCTCAGAGGTCATTTCCAACCTTAATGATTCTATACCCACTGCTCCCCAAAGATCCACACGTTGCCACGCCATGGGGTGGGCTGCCACCACGGTCGTCTTCTGCCTCAACGGGCAAGTAGGAGCCCACACCTGCTCCAGCAGCCCAGGGGGACGCAGCCCTGCGGCCCGCAGGAAGGGGAGGCAGCTCGTCCCGGGGAAGGCGCCGAGCGCTGGCTGCGTGAACCCAATCAGAAATTCCATCTCAAGGCTGCCCGTCGCCAAGGGCTCAGCAGCTCCCTGCGCAGGCAGCGCGAGGGGAAGGGGGGATTGGTGCACGCACCCTCACGTGACAGATCCCAGTTTGAGTTCCTGCCCAAAGATGGGCAGCAGTTCACATGAGCAGGCAGCGGTCCCACACCGAGCAGCCGACAAACAGAAAACAGACTCCATCTCCACAAAATGAGGCCCAGAACTTCCTGTGTGAGATTTCCATTTCCTCAGCCAAATGAAAAAGAACTGGAGTAAGAGGCAATAAACTAGGAGAGCAGGACTGGACCTGACGCACGGAACGGGGACCCATTAATGGTTAAGCCACTTTGCTGGATTACTCTTAATGCGCCTTCCCATCACCCTGGTTTCTGGCTCCTTTGGATTAACAATAAGACGTGATTTCAGGCTCTGGATCCGGAGTACCGGAGGCAGATGGAAAATCCTGCGGGAAAGCAACTACGGAGCATGCTCAGACACTGTTTCGCATACTCCATACTTGGCCCTTTCACTCGGTTTTCTGTCCAAAAATATGCAAATTGCCTAGTCCGCATTATGGACTAATGGGCTGGAATCGGCCAGTTTAGAAAATTAACCCTTTTGCGTGTTACGGGGGTAGAGACAAGCTGTTTCTGAAGGAGAAGGGAGGTGACTTTTGGAGCTCCAGGAACAAGCAAGCTGTTCCACGCCACCCCAGCCTGACCAAGGTTTGCCCGATTCAGTCAAAAAAAGGTAACAAAATGCTCATGCTGGAAACGATCTTCCCTCTTGCAGAGAGGAAGGCTCTGCCTGTTCAGCCAGCTGGGCCAGCAGAGCATGTAAAGGAGATGTATCCCAACAAAAGCAGACATACATCCTAAGCAGAAGGTAAAAATCCAGCTCATGGGACATTTTCTAACACACAGAAGCAAAGTGCACCTGCTAGGCCTGCTCAGAGCCACTTCACCCCCACCCATGCATCAATGAAGAAGTCACTGTGTTACCAAGGGTGACAAGTTCCCCCCCCAGACATCCCCTGCGCAGTGAGTGTCTCCTGGGTGCTCAGGTCAGAGTGTCACAGCCATGAGTAAGCATGAGCGAGGGGGAAAGGTGGTGCAAGGAGCCCAGGGAGGAAGAGGACACCAGAACACAGACCAGAGGATGCACGTACTGTTTGGGGAGCTCAAGAGAGGTCGGAGGAGGATTCCAGGTGTCTGGGTGGCCAAGCATCCAGTCTGACCAGACCTTCACACTGGGGAGCAGCTCCTTCAGATCCTGGGGCAAGGCAGAGACCTTGATGTCGTCGTCCTCATCCTCCTCATCCTCCTGCTCCACCTCTCGTGGCTGAACTGCAAATACAAGACATGAGAGCTGAGGCCACTCACTACAGCCAGGAGCCAGGCTCAGGCAGGGACAGGGGATGCACGACACGGATCCCAACATCCCGGCCTGGGATGCACAAGGGAACAGCCACATCCAACAACAAGCGCAAAGACAGGTCTGTTCTCCCTACACAGACTGGCTTGGGGGGCAAGCCAGGACACCTGTGATCTCTTTTATTGAGGGCAGTGGGGTGCCAGTGCCCCAGTCATAGAGACAGGATTCCAAGGTCCCAGTTTTGGGATGTTTCCCAATAGCTGGCAGAAAGCACGCTCTGCATTCATCCCTTTCTTCCAGACATTTCTGCCTGCACACATCAGGGGCTTTCTGGCCAGATGATCCAGCCACAACCTGGGCAGAGCTTGGGACACTGGGGAGAATCCAAGGGTCCCAGCAGAGGGGAAGGGGTGTATAAGATAGCAGGGAACAAGGGCCTGAATCCCACCAGGCTGCCTTACAGGCAGCTGCATGGATCCTGCTGGTAACCCCTTACCTTGCACGCATTCCCTCAGCAAGCTGGTGCACCTCCTCACCAAGAGTGCAAACATGGAGAGCCCCAGGGCCGTGGCCTGTTCCTGGATGACGGAGCGGCAGTCTTCAGAGACACACTCTAGGAGATAGAGGGAGAATTCAGTGGGGAGCAGGTCAGATGCTCCATTTTGCTTTGCCTTCACAGCCGACCTTTCTGCATCCCACACGGAGCAGGGATCTCTGCAGGGGTGGGTGATTCCCTAGCTCATACCTGTCCTGGACCCAATTGCTCCACGTAGCGGGGAAAAAAGGTGGTGAGTAGCTGCTCTGGAGCGGGAAGAGGCTGCAGTCACACTGCCCTTGCCATGCCCGACCCCACCTCGCGTGCTGAGCCAGCCCGGCCTGAGCCGGCGCTCAGGGCTCCCAGCACAGAAGCTGCTGCTTGGAGCTGATGCCTTCCCCTGAAGGAGGGGGATATGTTTAAGTGTTAAAAGGGTAATTAGCTGCATGTTTGATCTTTGTCCCTGCTGGAGTTTTAACCTCAGCAGCTGAGGAGGGGGCTCCTCCCATTAGTTCACCAGTCACACAACAGCTTGTCAAGAGAGCTTAATTGAAGCTGTTACTCAAGTAGATGCCACACGACCACAGCTCTTCCAGCGCCGGCTCGGAGTGAGAGCAAATCC
The DNA here is from genome assembly GCA_013400535.1 of Scopus umbretta. NCBI lineage: Eukaryota > Metazoa > Chordata > Aves > Pelecaniformes > Scopidae > Scopus > Scopus umbretta. The sequence goes on along the minus strand of VZTL01055856.1, from coordinate 64,037 downwards.
CCCCAGCACATCTACACCCAGCCAGAAACCACTTCTGAGGCTGCTGGGAGCAGCGGGGAGCTGGCTTGAGGGAACTGGCTGGAGCTGGGCGTGGGTTACATTTAGCAAGGCCGAGAGCACCATGGGGCATGCCAGGCTGCCCGTGCTCGCTCAGGCACCACGCTGCGTGCTCGCAGAAGGTTTTCGAAGCCTTACGGGCAGCCTCTGCCCTCTGAATCCCCTCTGCCCCCAATTCACACCCTCCCTTGAGATGTGGCGGGGAGCAGCTGGCTGGGGGCTTGCCTGGAGGGAAGGGGGGGAGCCGAGCTGCCGCCCGGCGGGACGGGATGCACCCGCACCGCCCGGGGGTCTCCGACCAGCCTGCGCCGTTTGCTCTGCACCGGCTGCTCTGCCGCAGCACCTCGCCGGCTTGCGCTTCGCCTGCTGCAGGACCGGGTGTTCCAGCCCTCACCCTGCAGACCGGCAGCCGCTGTGAGGAGCGCTGCCACGAGCCGGGCAAAGGATTTGCACAGTGAATGCAAATATGTAGGTACCGACTCCAAACCAGTGCCCGTGCGAGCAAAGCCCCAGCGCCGGGATGGGGAGGGAGAGCCCCTGCAGGGCCCCGGCTTCCAGCCACCTCTGCCGCAGACGTGAGCATCAGCTGCGCCGCAGGCAAGGAGAAGGTGTTGGAAGCTGAACTCCCCCCCCCGATGTGGCAGGACAGGGATTTTGAGGAAAGGGCGAGAGGATTAAAGCAAGACATTGAGACCCCATTCCAGCCGGGGCTAGCAAAACACCTGAGGGTGCAGAGAACAAACAGTGGGTTTTGAAGAGCAAATTATTTCAGAGCAATGGGGTAGGAGGTTGAAAACAACTAGAAAAGAGACTACAGTACACCTAGAAAATATAGGAAAAAAAATAGGAGGAAGACCTGTAAGCTTGATTTGGCCAGCTCTTAGAGCTGCCAATGATTTCAGCGCCCAGTGGGGAGATGACTGAGGGTAACCCAGGGTGGCACCAGAGGCTCCTGGTAGCCGAATGAGGGTGCTCTGCTCCTGGAGCCAGGTTTGAGCCGCCGGTGCTGCAGAGCAATGGTAGGAAGTGCCATACTGCAGGGGCTGTCAACTTTTGGAGGAAACATAAAACTAAAGATGTGACCACTCTGGGACAGTAAATCTCTTTCATGAAGCCTTTCCCACAATTAAGAGTGTTAGTCCCAGTGCTCTGGCCACAGTCCAGTTCAAGAAATTACAGTCATCTTCCCCGCGCTCCCTCCTCCCGCACTCGGGCTAGATACCGGACTCTTTTCACTGCTTGTCTTCAAACGGGCACACAACAAGACCGCGGCCGTCGTGCTGCTGCACCTGAGCCTGGCAAGTCCCAGTAAGCACCCCCACACTTTGGGTGGGCAGCACCCCTGGGACTCTGGGCACCGTGCTCAAGCCAGACGCGCAGTCACCCCCAAACTGGGCTGGTACAATAGTTAAGCCCTCCCCCTCCGAAAAAGGCAAAGCTTAAAATGCTTTTCGTGATGCTGAGGGTCACGGGCACTGCACAGTCCTGACGTATTTCAGAGATCGGCTCCAAGCGCTGGAGCGGTGCTCTGTGGTGGTCATGGCCAGGCTTGGTACCAAGGCCTCAGCCCTTCCCACTGCCACCGGCAGCTCTTCTTGCAGCCTACAAGTTCCCCGTAAAACATTAAACACCCAAAAGAGAGTTAAAACGTTTCCTGCACATGAGCTGCTGCAGGTATCTGCGACCCGCTCACTCAAGCTGAGCACTAGGGCCACAGCTCCATCAAACATCTCATACTGCTACAGACATGAACCGTGTGCCCGCTGGCTCACACACAGTTTACATAAAGCCATGGTGCTTTGACATGCCGCAGTGATGCTCAGCCCTGCTACAGCCTGCGAAGCTGCCCACTGTGCAGGTAAGAGGAACAGGACACCCAAATTCAAGGGCTGTTTCCCCACGGTTCCAGCTCAGCTACTGTGGGCATTGTCATCTCATCATTAAATTACACAAAACTCACCCAGTCCTGAAAGTTCATTCCCTGGCCAAGCTTGTCAGCCTCATTTCAAGGAGGCTTCCGCAGCCCAACAACCTTGCAGGGAAGGACAAGCGTCCAGGTGAGTGCTTGTTCAAGACCCCTGAACATAAACCAGCACTCCAGCTCCCAGCCCTGCCAGCAAAGGCTCTTAAGAGCTTAATTGTAGGACAAAAGAGGAAAGCACCGTAAATCAGGAGAAACTTTCTCTTTGTGCCTTTTCACCACTCTCCTTGGGAGGCAGGGAGCCTCAGCTTTCACTGAGCTGGGAGCTCAGAGCCAGTGGTCACAACTGTGTGACGCTGTGGGGTGGCAGACCCCAGGCTACCCCCGGCTGCCCCCGCCGCAGAAGACAGTCAAGGTGAGGGTACAATCAGGGGGCAGAGAGCTCATGAAACACGGATGTTTAGACAGAAACTCACGGAGTGTTTTGAGTGATGGGCAGTAAGGAAACCAGCTCTCTGCACCCATAGCAAGGTCTCTCACCCACAGCACGAGGTGTCTGAGCCTACCCTGACAGAAGAGAGAAATACTTTCTAGAAGATATGCTGAAAGGGGGATTGGAGCAACAAATCTGCTCTGGAGCCCACAGGGCGTCATTACCTCTGAGCTGAGCGATGGCCTGTGCTGCTGGTAATGCACAATGCATTAAGATAAAAACTTCATGGAAAGAGATGTTCTTGGAGGCTGGACACTTAGATGATTCCTGTCCCTGCAGCTGAACAGCACTAGTATAACCTGGGGACACCAGCCGCTACAGACCAACAAGAGAGAAGCGACTGCCCGGGTCAGGGCAAACACTGTAGTGCCCAGACCTGTTTCCCCAGATCCACAGCAGGTTCAGGAGAAGCAGAACTACAGCGGCAGGTCCACAGGCAATCCTGCATCCTGTCCCCGCAGGCAGTCACCAAAAGCTTGGTGCTGGAGCCATTTTCAGGTGGCATTGACAGCATCCCATCAGCTAAAGCTGCCACAAACCCACACTCCACTTCCTCCCTTGAAACCCCAAATCAGGCTGTAATCAGATAACCCTCCTGTACTCACACCCAGCCATGCCGCGCAGCCGGGGTACGGTGTGGAGGTGGTCAGGCAGACTACAGACAGAAATCACATGCAAAAAAAGCTGCCATGAGGTTGCAGGCCCCGAGGCGGTCAGAGATGTGGCTCCTCTGTGCCACCAGCAGCTGCAGCAGTAATGCTCCGCAGGAAATCATCCAGCACAACACCAGGTTGCGCACCAACAACCACAACGCATTCCCCCTCCACCTTCTCCCCTTGCAACCAGGCAAACGTCCCTGTTAATGCCAGTATCAGTTAAACAGCTCCTGTCACCACGTCATCTCTCGGCTCTCGCCTGCGCAACCACCCCGTGAACCAGATCATGCAGCTCATCAGGGTTAGAAATGTCACCTTTCAGCTGTGCCATTGTCATCAAAGGTGCTGTGTGGGGGGAGAGGAGGGTGGGTAAAGCTGGCACCGCTACCTAAATAACTGCTTGTTAAACCACAGCTTAAGGTCAGGGCTTCAGGACTCGCAGCGTTTTCGGCCAAGACTGACTTAGGGTAACACCGTACCCTCGCCGCATGCTGCACTACCACCCACTGTACCGACGCACGGCCCATGGAGCCACGCTGCAGTCACAGCAGGGAGCTGAGCTGGCCTAAAAACCCACCTTCTGGGAGCTTTCTCAAGCTGGATGTGTTTCTCAGTCACTTGTAGCCCCACATCAGCTATGCCAGCAAAACTCTGAGGTACGTGCAACGCTGCACAGGGCTAGAAAGGAGCAGGCAGAGTATTTTAAAGCAGGAATGTCATCACACACTTTGCAGCCTGAACCAACAGCCTGGGCAATCTGCATTACCCCACACTTTACGGGCTGAATTCGTCTCAAAGATCTGTCTTTCTGCACCAGAAAAACAAGCAAGAGCCCTGCGGCCCTCTGCAAGCCCCCCGCGGAGGTTAGGGCTCCAGATGCTGGACCAGCCAGTGGGACAGGAGCTCTGACAGTCTTTTTTGCAGGCAGGGTTTTGAGCACTGTGTTATTAAGCCTGCCTGACACTAGCCACTCATAAGACCCTTTTTCCAGTTGGCTCAGACTTTTAACTATTGGAGCTGAAGTTTCCATGCTGGGTGTCCGTCTCAGCCCAAATTCTTCCGGAAATCTTTAGCCAAAACAGTTCGGCTACTTGTGAGAATGAGGCTAGGAAACAAGATAGTGGCTTACCCTTGTTAGAAAAAACACTTACAACCTCTTCCTTGAGCTAATCTAGCAACTGCAAATCCTGGAAAGGGGATCTGAGATTTTGCTGAAAAATAACCTTTTTAACAGAGAGTTTTCCCGTCCTACTAGAAATCTGTCCACACTTGGCCAAGTTATAAACATCTGAAATACACCAGTTTTTCCATTTTCAATAGGAATTCATTTCAGCAGCTAAAGCCTTCTAAGATTTCACCTCCCTGAGCATGCTCCATCTTCCTACCTCCCTTACATCTAACCGCCCTTGCACCTAACCTGTGTTACACTCAGCAGAGCAACTGCCCTGCTCCCATCCAGCACACAGGGATCTCTGAAAAAATGTCCTTGTACTAGTCACTGCTGCTTGCTGTGAGCTGGAGATTGGACCCAGACTCCTCCAGCTGGCACCCAAGCTATCTGCTCTGAAGCAGAGCCCAAGAGCGAGAGGAGGGAGAGGGGATGGGATGGAAAAAATGGGAGCTGTTGAGCATCAGACTGCAAGCACAGAGAAAAAGCAACTGGGAACCAGGGACGGGCGGTTTTTCTGAAGATCACGAAAACCCTCTGAGCTGTAGAAGAGTCCTCCTGTTTCTTTGCATGTAGGAAAGAGAGTTTTTTTTCTTCAGCTGGGTACTGGTCTGCACGAAGAGCGCTGTTTTTCTACCAGGAAGAACCAGGAGGCAGTTTCCTTTGCAGAGAGTCCGGGGAGTGGGACGGGTCGGCCAGCGTGGCTGCCGCAGCGCCCTCTGCGAACGTCTACCTGGGCTCTCAGCTGCGTCCACGCAGGGGCTGTGAGCCTTGCTCCCACCCAGCTGGCAGCAGGATCCGACCCAGGCTGTCTGCAGTCATAAATCTACCTGCTTCACAGGGGAAAGAGTGCGTGGGGAGGGGGGAGAGAGAGATGGAGAGAATGGGGAGTTTTGTAACGGGGAGAAATTTGTGTTTCTCTGAGAACATTATATTCATAGAAAACATAAACCAACTGTCGTCAAAGTCGTCTGAGCTCAGGAAATGGAGCGGCCGGGAGAAGGCTGCCATGTGGCCGGATGTTATGTATTTCTAATTAGTGCTATACATCTTTCAGCAGCGAGTGTCCTTTTGCTGGGAAACACAACGCGCTGCCCTTGTTATTGTAACTGTCAGAGAGTGCTTAAACAGATAATCTCCAGGAAAAGTGATAAACACATCCCCTCTCCCACTAGGGTGTGCAAAAACAGCAATGCCAAACCTCTATTAGGGCAACGCCACCAGCCACAGGAAATGGGAATGGGAAAAGAGCAGGCGATGCAAGGGACAGCCGCCTCCGAGGGCAGGGATTTGCTGGAGGAAGCTTCTTGCAGCCACTCGAGTGCCATGTGCTGAAGGAAATCCTGCGAGGGACAATCAGGGTAGAGCGAGCGCAGGCCACGTGGCCTCAGCCAGGGGGGTGCTTGTGGGGATGGGGCAGAGGGGCTGGAAATGAGGGCTCCCAGCTGCTCTGCTCCGAGCGTGCTCTAGGCAGCGGTGGAAGCAAGCCACAGCAACCCCTGAGCTCGAAAGCAAGCAGCAGACATGCTCCTACATCCATCCCAGCTAACATAACACGAGGAATGCTGAACCTTTCGCAGTTAAAACAACACCAGCCAACAAGCGTTAGTCTTGAAGGAGACCAGATTCCTTTGATTCAGGCAACCGGAATGCTCTAGCCAAGGGTCGGGAGGACTCCAGCGAGACAGTTTCCATGCTGGCCTCCCCATCCTAACCTGAGCTGCGGCTCCAGGCAGCGGCGCTGGCAGCGGGTGGCCTCAGCACAGGCAGAGGGAGCAGCACGGATGGGCCTCGCCCCCGGGGAGCGACAGCTGAACCCACCTTCCCCGGTGACACGGTAAAGGACCGTACGCGAAGGCAATCAAACGAACGAACGGGTCTCCGGACACAATCCCGAGGATGACATAATGGGCTGGCCAGGGGACGCAGGAGGTGGAAGAGCTCTGTGAGCGCGGGGCTGCAGGCGAGCCGTGCCTAAGGCAGCCGGCTGATGGGTCAGCGGCTCGGCGGCACAGACAGCTGATTCACCAGCCGGCTGCTGCCCTGCGGGGAAGAAGACAGAGGCTGGTCACCTCCAAGCTGACACCACCTGAAGGCAATTGGTTTGCTCTCTTATCGCTCGGACACAAGAGCGTTTTCCCCGTGAGTCACCCTCCGCCAGATGCAGGGTTGGCAGGGCTATGGGGCAGTCCACTGGGATGGGACTGTCTGCAGGAAGCGGGTAAGGAGAGCCGCGCTGCTGGTCCAGGCAGCTGGTCCCACCACTGCCTGCCTGCGGTGGAGACCGCACACAACCGACTGGAATATAAAGCAGCAAAGCGAGGGGGATGCTCACAGCTGCGGGGCATTTCCCCGACACCCCCTCGCAGAGGATTAGTGAGTCACGGGCACTCCCAGCTCTCCACTGGGAACCGGCAAGACACACACGCACTCATCTGCCCCAAAAAAGCCTGGGAACCTGGAGGTACTCGCTCAGCCCTGGCTAATACCCTGCAAAGAGCCTGGGAACGATGGGCAGCTTTCCTGGAAAGATGCTCCCTGACTCTGAATTTGCAGGCAGCAGACACAATGGCAGCCCCAGCCCTCCCTGCACAGCCCTGCGGCCGATCTGAACACCACCACCTGCAGCACGCAGGGCTGAATCCCTCCCAAAGTGACCTTCAGATTGCAGTAATAACCTGGATGCCTCCCATCCGTGTCCCCATACAGACCTCTCCCCGCAAAGAGGCAGGAAGGCCCCAGGGGAGTCCCCGCCGCAGCGCCCAGACACGCAGCAGCACAGGGGAACTCACTGCACGTGTTCCCAAAGCAGCCAGGGCTGCCCAGGAGCCCACGGCTCCCTCTGCTCTGTGCTGAAACCCCATCTTGTCCGAGGGAGGGAGGCAGGGAGGGAGGCCTAGGAGGTGAGGAATGCCGGGGGCCTGGGGAGGATGGAGCAGCTCTCCCTGTGGAAGCCATTAGATATTCAACACTTCATTTGTTTCCAGCCGTTCTGGACTGCAGTGCTGGGCTCTAGGACGGGAGGCTCTTCTCTGACGTAACCAGGAAGCAGCTGCAAAATTAAGGAATCCCTCATGACATCATAAAAAGGGTCGATGGTTTACAGGGGAAGGTATAAAAATTAATGACATATTCCCACCCGAAGCAGCAAGCCTGCCCGAGAGCCAAGGGGGAAGCCGTGCTCTGCCCGACACGAAGGGACTGCCTGCCCAGGACAGCTCTGGCTGATCTGGGAGCTCGCCTCTGGCTCTGACCATCCCCAAGCCCAGGATCCCTGTGCAGGGCTGGATCCTTGCACCTGGGGTGCGATAACCAGCTCAGTATATCCTTCCTGGACCTGATGAACAGAGCTTTAGGCTGGGCAAGGAAACGACTTTAGAGACAGCTTTCTTGTGTACTCAGGACTGGCCAGGAGTCACTGACAAAGAACATCATTGTGGAGTGACTCAGGGAGAGACGGTTATTCATTTCCACAGGGAAAGCAGACTGTGCACAGCGTGCCCCCAACACCCCAATTTCTGCAGCCCTGGAAGACCAATGGGTCCTGCAGAAGGAGGCCAGGGTGGTGGCACACTGTCCCCCTCCACTGTGCGACTTGGGCTAGGACAGAAAGAATGACATTAGCTTTGAGGACACGCGCAGAGCCATTTCCACTTGAAAAGGGAAAAGGACTGCAGTTTAAAATTAACTGCAGCCTTTTCCAGGAAATATCAGTGGAAAGAAGCAGCCATTTTTAGAAATGTTATTCTCAGAAATTTCCTGAAAAGACCCATCAGTCAAAACACAGATTGAAGCCATTTCCACTCGCACTAAGCAGCGCTCGGAGCTCTCCCTCCACGCTTAGGGTGCCTGACCCAGCCGGCAGGGCCAGGATCCCGCTCTGCACCTCCAGCCCCAGCAAGGCTGCAGGAATCGGTTTTGGATGTGCAGCACCGCGCGCACTGTCAGAAACAAGTCCTCCTGCTACGTACATCCCAGCTTTTGCTAGCGACATTTGCACCGAGACACTCCAGTCCCAGGCAGATGGACTGGCACAGCTAGGGCAAAGATACCTACAGTCTCACCCACATTGGCAAAGCCTGGAGAATCACCAGAGGAACTCTTATTTCTCAGCACTGCCTTCACCAGAGCCGCTCCAAGCGGCTGGCGCTAGGACTTACGACACAGGCGCAGCAAAATCTTCACTAGCCTCGAGGCTCTGTGCGATCCCCGGAGCTGCTGGTTCTGCTGCCAACAACTGACAGCAACACGAATTTGACCTGTCTGGCAGCTAAAAGGCTGGCAAACCCAAATGTACGTAACTCCTGGCTAGCTCGTAAGAAAGTATGTCCCTCCAAGATGGCAAGACAGCTCATCAGCATGTATATAGCTCCAGACCAGCCTGGCACCAGCTGTCTCTGGCTGCGGAGGGAATATTTACTATAGGATGCACAAACAGGATGGGACTGAAGTGGCTGCGAGGGTGAAAGGGCCCAAAGGCGAGCAGGGCTCAGTACAGAGGGCATCTGGACAAAACAGGGAACACTGCACCAAAAGAAGAAAAACCACGGATGATGGAAACGTAAAGAGGCATTAGGGGCGCTGCAGTGAGGCAGGTCGATGCAGCCCCGTACAAGAAAACCCCTGACGGCCTATCCTCCGCCTGCACAGATCTTTCATCCCTTCCTGAAGAAGCCAGCTGCACAGCCAGAGCACTGAACGTCACCCCAAAAGGGCCAGCAAGGAAAGCAGGCTCCTCGGCACACGTGCTCGGGGGAGCACACTGCCATGGGAGCCCGGCTCGGCGCTACACAGCAGGCATGGCAAGCTGCTACTAGCATCCCACCCAGGAGCTGCGTGCGCCCAACCATAATTGTGTCAGATGTTATTTACAACAGAGGAGGAGGTGTGAACAGGGCTTCCCAAGAGATTTACTCCAGCCCCGAGTGAAGTTTTACCAGGACAATCGCAGCAAATAAACGGCAGCCTTTTCCATCCCCCTCCTCCCTGTGCTGGAGGTGGGCATGTCTTTGGCAGCAAATGCAAACAGACAGCCTGGAACATGCCTCCTCTGGTGTGAACCTTGGTGAGCGCTTCAAGCCTGGAGTAAAAGTTAATGAGAGAAAGCGCCTGCAGACAGGCACATTTCAGAGAAAGCAGCTTTTGATGGGGCAGGAACAGCAAAGTGCGGAGCTTCCGTTTCAACACATTCACTCGTTTGCTACTCTTCTTTTTACAGCTTCCTGAGGGACCGGAGCGCCAGTGTGTCAGTTTGCAAAGCAAATGCCAAAATGTAAAGTGAAACAGTGAAACCCATGCCCCCCGCCCCCCCCCAGGGAGGCAGCAAAATCCCAGGGCCCTCACCAGATGCCTGTGGGCCTGAACTGCCTCCTCACCTCCTGCTCCAGCCCCTGGCCACCTCCAGCGCCTGCTCAGTCTCTCCAGCTTCCCAGCTGATGCCAGTGCCAGGACACCCCTCCAAGAGGGGCACAGCCCAGCCGCTGTGCCTATAGTGAAGCTTACCTAATGCTTTCCATTATAAGACCCTGGGTTTAGTTCCTAATAACTTTGCCAAACTTTAACCATGTAGGCTGCAATCCTTCATGCCAAAAGCTTTCTTCAAGCTAAATTTATTGGGAAAATTTCACCTAGAAAGGTTCAGCCATGTGCCAGAATGATGTTAGGGAAAATACATTGTTCTTCTCAAGTTAAAAATTCTTCGACCATCTCAGCAAAATCCCTAGCACCTTCACACTTTGGAGCAGGAACCAGAAGTTTGGCAGGGGACAGCGGTGGGCTCTGGGTGTGCCTTCTGCCACCTCCGTCCCCCTCTACTTTGCTGAGGTGGGGGCCTATGGAAATCTGAGTGCTCACTATCAGACAGCTCTCATGTGCCACTGCGACCGAAGCAGCAGCTGGTTCATCTGCTTGGATGAGGGAAGAGGAAACGAAACCAGGCAACACAGCGGAGAGAGAAAGACAGGTAGAAAAGCAGGCGAAAGCAGCACAAGCTACGTGATAGCATAGCAGCCCAGCTGCAGAGCATTCTCCAGGGCCCCACGCTGCTTTGCTGGCACCATCAGTGGCTGCCCACCCCCAGCACCTGGTACACACGGAGCGTTCCTGCCGTGGCAGAGGTTTGTGTGGTGAATCTACATTTACGTGCCAGCTGAGGATCCCAGATGAGGTCAGTCCGGTTCCACAGGGGAGCTCGCTTTTCTAAAACCGATGGGAATTACACATACAGAAAACCATTACATGAACACAAAGTCAAGGACTCAAAGGCCAGGAACACCAGTTTTAGAGTCGTCTATGCAATTTCAAGTTAACTCCATCACACGTACACATTAAAAGGTAGTCCTAATGACATATCACTTTGTCCCCCCTCAAGCTGCCATTTTCAGTCGACACAGAAAATCAACGGTCGGCAGAGACTCCTGCAGAACCACTTTCTGATGTGCTGAAATGCGCACGTGTTCATCAAGGCTGAGGGCTGCAGGACGCAGTAATGTTTTGGGGATTAAGATGGCTTAGCGCTACACTGGAGAACTGCATTCTGTCTTTGCCTTGGTCCTGAATTTCCAGGGGGATCCAGAAGTCACCTGAACCAGTTTCAGTGCACGTGGTCAGTATCTGCGTGTCCCTCGCTTGTTGGCTGGCCATGGTGACACAGTAGGGATGAAATTTGCAGACGCTGGGCAACTCTGCTTTGAGTAGGAACAAACGCAGTTCCTGAAGGACTGCGTTTTTAGGAAAACTCCGTCACCTGCATCTCAAGGTGAACAGCCAAAAAACTAGAAAACCTCTTCTTTTCCTTAAGCTCAGTTCCTTCCCCATCTGTACGCACTGGAGATACCATGTAGAAAGGCATCCAAAACTGAGATGCTTTAAGACAGAAGTCAGTGAGTTTACGCTATCCAGTTCTTTGGACCTGAACCTTCTAGCTCTTCCTATGCTCCATGCCGCACCAACCATGATGATAACACTTAATCAGCGACTTCTCTGGAAAACTCCCATGTGAGGGGAAAGGAATTTTACAAGCAAAAGGACAACAAGAAAATTGAGGCCAGAATTGTTTTGCCACGTCATCATCTTGTCTATCACAGGAAGCCTTATCTGCACTACACCACACCTCGAGCATGTGGAAGTGCTGGTGAGCACAGGCTTCGAGGCTCGCTCTGTTTGGAAACAACCTCTCACAAGGATATGGCCAGATTCACCACCCGACCTCTCGTGGTGAATGGGAGCTGCGGTCTTTTGTGGAAATTCGGAAAAAAATCTTCTCTGAGCGGTGCCATGCAAAGGGAGGTTCTCAGGTGTCAAGTGAGCGATTCCCTGCTGGAAGGGCTGACACCACAGGCACAAATCCGCAGCATGCAGAGAAACCATTCCAGGAACTTTAACATCCAGGCCCCCACATTAGAAAATATGATCTGAGTGCTCCAACAACTTACATGTAGCCGGAGCCTCGGGTCTCAAAACCCCGTGCTGACGGCAGCACGCACACACTCACACTGGCTATTGAGCGCCCCCGGCCCGGGACTTCGTAACCAAAAAGCCTTAACCTTCTACATTCATTAACAAGCGTAAGACACACCGGTTTTGTGCCAAATTCCTCTTTTCCCCTCTGATTTGAGATAGGATTGGCATGACCGTGAAGTTTGCCGCAGCTACCGTTGCTGCACCGTTCCCAGCAGGGCCGTCTGCGGGGAAAAGCTGCCCCCGAGGGTGGTGGGCTCAGTCCCGGGGTGCCCCAGCACCCCTTTCGTTTGCCGCTACGTCTCCTGCCAGGAGGGCACGAGGGAGCCACAGGCTCCCGTACAGCCAGCGCCGCTACGTTTCCTGCAGAGATTTGAAAACCTGTTGCAGTTCCAAAGTGAGCTTCGATTTCACTGTGACCAGCAGCTCAGAGACTCATAGTTACTATACAGCCGAATAAAATATTTTTTCATAAATTTAACGCCAGCATGTCTGTGTTTGGAAACTTTGAAAATCCATGTTGTATGGTTTACTGCACTGGAAAAGGTGCCAACAGAGTTTCAAAGGAAGGGAAGTGTATAACTGTTTCCTTTCAAATGCATTTTCCAATGGGATCCATTGAGGGAAAAGGCTGGAACTAACTAAAACATTATTAAAAACTGTTATGAAAAGAGACAGAGAGATGGAAAAAGATAGACAAAAACTCCAATACACAGCCGAAAGGGAGGGAGGGAGACAGGCAGCAAGAAAGGGGATACGGGCAGAAAGACACTTTGGGTGGGGCAAATGGGGCGAGACGGGGAGTTTTAACTGGCAGTCACCCTTCGTGGTTTCATATTGTTGCAGATCAATTGATCAGGATTTCAAGTGCTGCTGGCCCGGTGGCACAAGGCGAACCACAGAGTTGGCTGCAAGCACAGCACTTGCGAACTGCTGACCTTCAGTTTTAAAACCAAAAATATTCTTCGGGAAACAGTTACACCAGGTTCCAGCCCGGGCTGCCGAGCAAAAAACAAGCACTACTAACCTGAAGTAACACCCCCCCAAACCCTTACAACCAAAGCAACAACTAGGACTAATAACCTGAAGTAACTCCCTGGTCTGATTCAACCAGCAGTAACCGAGCGTGACATGTGCGCAGGGGCTTGGCTCTTCCTTACTCCCTGAGTGGAGCGGTTAATTCTCCAATCGCTGACACCAGCCGTCGCGATGAGCACGCAGGATGCAGCCATCGGCCGTCAGACCGCTCCCGCTCCGACGTGTTGGCCACGTTCAAGCTATCCTAACAAAGTCTATAAATACCAAAGCGATCGGGTCTGTACAGCGCGGTCACAGCCCGGATCCAAAACCGCCGCTCTAGCTCCAGGCGGAGCCCCGCGTTTGCTGCCCCGCGAGCGAAGGGGGAACCAAAAGGGGCTGAAAACGTACATTTTGTCAAATGCTGCAGTGCCCTGGACATCGGAAGGCTGCCGGGGTCGGGGCCCGACCGGGGATGGAGACGGATCTCTGCTGCTCTGCCAGGCTTCAAAGAGCCAGGCTGGGGGTGGGCAGAGCTCGGCGTGCGCCTGCAGAGCTCCAGGCCTGTGGTTCTGCGGGGTGTAGTAACCGTGGGCTGTAGCACACATGTCGAGGGATGAGGGGAAAAAAATAAACAGACAGACAAAAGAATGAGGATGCTCTGCCAATTCCAATTGTGCAGCTTTTATTTTAAATGCTTATCAAGCTGAGAAAGAGCAGAGTTCTTGGAAAACAAGGTTTCCTTTCTTCCCATGCCAGTGTCAAACACCCTCAAGGACGGGTACAGCACAGGCGCTCACTGCCGGCCGCCCTCTCCACAGCAGCCGCCGTCCCGTCCCGTTCCACCCGCCTCGGGAAGGGTTTGCAAGTAACAGCCCTGGCGTTTCTGGTAAAAAGATCTCTGTGATTTTTTTTTTTTTATTATTTTATTTTATTAATCTCCAATCTGGCTGGGTTCAAATTATGGCCAATTACCCACCAACACTTCTCGCTAATAAAATAAATTTTTACGGGCCCTAATTACTGCTTTCGCTGAACTGCTCTACAGGAAGCTGAAAGGCTGCGGCTCTCCAGACGGCAGCAGACAGCGAAGCAAGGCACCCGCGAGTCAGGCGGCGAGTGACTCAGAGGAGACAAGC
>VZTL01055856.1:15782-48416 GCA_013400535.1 Scopus umbretta | reverse complement strand
ACACACCCACCCCCCCCAACCCCCCCCCTTCCCAAGCCGTGTTCCAACGCAGACAGCAGTAAACCCCAACAGACGGCAGCTCCCGGGGCTGCCAGGGCCTCGCACCAGCTGGGGCGCGTCTCCCGCTCCCCGCGCAGATGGGCCCGAGAGCATCACTTCCGCTTCGCCTGCTTTTAAAGCCACACGAGCCCATGTGGCGGCGTTTCGCCGCTCCCCGCCGCGGCCCCGCGCGCGGTTGGGGCCTCCTGGGCGGGACGAGCCCCGCTCCCAGCACCAGGCATGAGGTCTTGTCAGACCTTGGCTCCCCAGGCCCCGCACTGAAGGGTTTATGCTGTTCCCAACCCGCCTTTGGCAGCCGGCGCCTCCTTCTCCGGTCTCTGTGCCATTACCCGGAGAGCAGGCGCTGCTTACGCAAGACTCCGCTGCTCCGCTCCTGGGTCCGGTGGTTCTCCACCGGGAGTTCACCGAGGCAGGGTCAGGGGACTGCGTGCTCCCGGGTGGGATGGGAAAAGGGGGAGCGAAGAAACCCCAGAGCTGAAGTCGTCCCTGCAAGGCATCTCCCTCCCACTCCTCGGAGACGTTGCCTCTTGTCCCACCCTGCAGGATGGGAGACCCGCGGACGCACACCGGAGACCCGTGCCAACCTCAGGGACAGACAAACCACTCGTGCCCTCTCCGTGCCACCTCTGAGCCAGCCCTACGGTCACGTTAACCACAGCCATCACAAGCCACAGCAATCAGCGTTAAAAATGACCCTTCAGTCAGAGAAGGGTCACGTACCTTCAGTGCTGTCACCCGGGCAGGATTAAACTGCCCCAGCCCGTACTGGCTGCAAACCTCGACCGAGCATCACGTTAGCCAGGGTGACTCCTGAGGTTCAGGCTCAGCAAGTCCTTGCCTCCCTTCTGCCCATCGATTAGCACGGGCAGAGCCAGCGCCACACTCCAAGAACCTGCTGCACAGTTCTTGACAGACCCTAACCAGGGAAAATAAAAGATCTCCATAGGTAAACCCACATGGGATCACCTCCTAGGTGCAGATGCACTTGAGAGCAGAAACACAGCCTTGGCTACGCTGCCATTCCTGATCGCAGCATTACGGCAACAAGCCTTAATCCCAACAAGCCACCAAGGGTGCGTGTTCCCAGGTGAAGCCCCCTCCAGCACCGGGCACCCGATTCACTGGGGGACCGCAGCCTGCGAGCAGACAGAGGCAGGACAGAGCTGGTGGGGGATGAGCCCGCGGGGCAGCCCCCGGGAAAGAAGCTACCCTCACCGAGCTGGCAGGCTGCACCCGAACCTGCACAGGGCACGGGGCAGGCAGCCCTCCCTGCCTACACCTGGCAGGCTATAAAACAGCCCCGCAAGCTCAATCAAGAGTTTTACAACTTCACAAAGCACCATAATTAGCCTAATTATACAATGTTCTCCCAGAGAATTAAACAGAAATACAGTAATTTACTTGGTGCTGCTTAGAAGCGCGAGGAAATCAAAGGCGCAGCGCACATTAAAGAGTCAGAATCATCTCTTTAAAAGCAAGAGGATTTCCTGGCACGGTGCAAACATCTAAAGCTTCACCAAAGCCGCTGCACCTGGTGCAACCCCACTCTGGCTCCCTGGCACCCCTCTTTCTGCACCACCAAAGCAGGGGTGAGGCAGAGCCCCAGGACAGCTGCCTCAGGCACCTCCTTTCTCATTTTACAGCAGGATGGACGGACACTGCGTGCCAGCGCTCCATTTCCTGCCTTTCATTTTACACGGCGACGCTGCTGCTTCGTCGAAATAGCGGTGGTGTTCCAGCGCTGACAGAGCTGGCCATGCCTTGGTGGCACCACAGCATGAAAGCCCCTCCACGCGGGCCTCGCCGGTCACCGGCTCTGTTCCGACTTGCTGCTCAGGCTGCCAAAGCTTGGCTGTAAAGCAGACTCGAGCTTTGTGATTACAAATCATTTCCCCTCTATTTGTTGCCCTGAAATGAGATCTCGGTATCACCCTGCATTTGGTGGAACAGTGTCAAGGGCAGACGTAAGGATGCGCTCGTGTGACAGGCAGATGCCCCCAGTGAGCTTATCCAACACTACTCAACGGGGACTTTTGCTGCACTTTGGCTGGAGGGCAGGACTGGAGACTCTGACACACCAGCAAACACTCAGTTTCATTGGAAACCTTTCCTTTTTTTGCCACAAAGCCCTGTTCGATCTTTTGCCTCTGAAGCCAATGTCTAGATTTCAGAAACCTGAACTGCAAGTGGAAATTCCCTGCAGCGCGTTGATTATTGCAACTCCTGCTGGCACTTGTGGCAAGGGGAAAAAAGTCACATGGCTTTCTGGACACACGTTTCACTAAGGAGTCTTGCATCAGAGGGCAGAAGCCAGCAGCCAGGAAAATAACTCCAATTACGGTAAATAAATCCCGAAATATGTGACAATCTGCCTTTTAAACAGGAAACAGAGGGGAATAAGCAAAGGAAGACTTTGGTCTAAACATTGCTGCCACCAGCCTCAAGAGCCCAAGAGCGAGACTCTGAAGACGCATCTGGACCAAAAGTATTTTACCTGAACTTTGCTGATGCGTCTCAAGTCCGAGACAGCTTCCTTCCCCGAAAGGAAAGGCGCCGACAGTTCCCAGCACTGTGCCAACCTCCAACACTCCCAACCGCTCAGAGGAGAAACTCCAGAGGGTCAGCTGCCACCTCCGGACGCGTACGTGTCCCTCAGGAGGCTCAGCGTGAGCAAGCAGCTCAGCACAGGAAGCCGTGCGGCTCCCGAGATGAGCAACGCAGGTATTGCCCCCCGCGCCATTTCAACCCTTCGTCCTGCTCACACGGCCAAGGTCTGGGCTGCGCCTGGACACAGTGAGTAGCAGACGCCATTCGACAGCGGGTTAAGGATAAAAGCCCTTCGCCCAGGCAGTGACGTCTCAGCAGCTGCTTGCCCCAGCCAGCCTCCGTGCAAGACAGGCCACACGGGAAGGATGCGGCACCAGTCCCAGCCAGCCCTCCTCTGGGTTTCCTCTCCTGATTACGACTCAGACCCGAAGCAAATAAGAGCAGCAATGCAAAGGGAGGGGAAGGATAAATTTAATGGCCGGTTCCTCCAAACTTAAGGGCTTGGGAAGCGTTATGTCTTAACAGCACCTCGCTAAAGACGACACTACCCAGTGTCATGGGGAAAGGCACACAGCGACTGCCAGGCGCACGCTGGGGATCTCAGTGTAGACACTTCAGTCCACACTTGCTGTATGATGACCGGAGCCCTAGCACTCCTGAGAAAGCCAGTTATGAAACTGCTCAACTCCATCCTCCCCGCATCAGGAGGGCTGCGTTTGCATTACAAAACCAAGTCCCCCAGGCCGGCAGAGAGACCTCAGGCTCTGCTCTCGACCAGGCACATGACTGCAGATGCTCAGCCTCCCCAAAACACCCTGCAATACATCTTCATCAGTCTCCCAGTTGTTGTGCCCAAAGCTATCATGACCCATAGAGCTGCCTGCTCAAAGGTGCCAGGCGCTTCACTGGAGTCCAGCTATTTACCATGCGAGGAGGGAAATTAGGAGAGAAGGACTCAATTCTGCTCCCCACACAGGGGAAGATCAAGTTGCTGCTTCTGGTATCTACAGCCTGAGGTTTATTAAGCTTTGTTTTGTGCCTAATTTTAAAACTCCACCAAACCAAGGCAGCTGTCCACAGCACTGCTTTATTTTTAAACTCACTCAAATGCACTGGACTCCCTTGCATTCGACTCCCAGCACCTTTTGTCTGCTCCAATATGCAAGATGTGGTTAGAGCCTCATGAGAAGCCCTCGAGATGTGGCTGCAGCAGAAGACCAGTACATGCTTCCGCTGAGTCTTTTTTCTGATGATGCAGCTAGCTCTTTGAGCAAAGCTGTGTCCGAGCATTAGAAACCAAAAAAGAACCATGGAGATGGTCAGAGTTGAGGTTCTGCTGAGGACAGGCACCACCAGCCTCTGCAACATCTCCGGTGATATTTTAAGGGTTCATGCTTTAGCTTGCAAGCCAGAGCAGCTGTGGTCAGCAAAGCGAAACACGCTCCATCCAGCCCAGGGCTGTGCACAGTGGCAGGATGGCAGCGGAGCAGGCTGCTGGTTACAAAAGCACACACTGAATTCAGGCAGTCCTTCGCGTTCAATGCGTCCCCTCCAGCAAGGCTGGGGTGCTGAACACACGTGCAAAAGAGAAGGGCCTGTACCTGCTTAGACATTGCAGTTGACCTGCACTAACCTACAGATCCTTTGTGTCTATCGAGAAGACTTGGGCAAGATCAACATCTCAGAAGCTGGTATAGGTCTTCAAGGAGCAAGCAGAACCATGTACGTTAGCAAACCCTTGCAAAGCTGTAGTTAGCAGACACTCACTGTGTAAGAGCAGCTCTCTGTGAGCCAGGTAGAGTATCTCTACACCACGTGGCCTGCGCAACGTTGACCTACGCTACACTGCTCTGAGGACACCAGTGTGGCAGTGCAAAGGGGACAGACGCTGCTCTGAATTTGCTGCAGGGAGTGGGGCATGAATCCTCCCTTGCTGTAGGAGCCTTCAAGGTTTCCTAGCCAACCCTATCTTGCACGGAAAACCTGACCATGTTCCACTGGAGAAAACAGACCCAGGAGGGCTGCAAACCAAAGCCCAGCCTGACCCTGCCACACTGGCGGCTCCCTCAAACCCTCCTCGCGTCCCACATGAGCTCTGGCAGTGGGACTACCTCTCCAGTAGGTGGTCCTCCTCCTCCATCAGCCTTGGCAGAGCAGATGCCCTACAGGCTGGTCACCCTGCCCTGCCAAAACTTTCCTCTGGTGGAAACACAAGCCCCTTTCCCAATCCTCAGCTAACGCTGCGCGCTTGGCCAGAACCTCCCCGTGCCTCTGTGCCCCGACTGTGCTCAGCCCCGGGGGATGTAACTTCATTCCCTACATGTGCTGAGGATGCACATATGGCAGCCCCCTCCCCTCTCCACTTCCACCTAAGCCCGACCTCCTAACAACCTCCACACGGCACTACGCGACCGGCCCGAGAGTGCCAGAAGGCATCCAGGTGTTGCAGCCTGATGCTTCACACCCGCAGCCAGGCAAATTTGCTGGGATTTCCGGGAAGTGTCTCTAGGGTGCCCCGTGCTGCTGCACCCCCACTTTGGTGCGCGCTTGTTTGGAATGCAGGGCCGTCGGGGGTGGGGGGAGAGGGGAAGTTATTCTGGTGGTGGCCTATGAATAACATCCAGTGATTTATAGGAAGTATAATCCAATAATACAGTAAAATAAAACAGTGTGTCTGAGATGGGTTTGATTCCAGGAATTATAAAACAAATTATTAAAGAGAGAGAGAGAAAGAAAAAAAGCCTCAGAGAGGCCAAATCGGAGTAAATTGGGCACAGATGGGCTGGGAGGGGGTTTCTCTCTTTCCCCTCACCGAGATGCCCCTGCCGCAAGCACGGCTTCAATTAGTCTTTTCAGAAACCAGAGTTTTATTTCCCCAAATTACAGAATTAAAAAAAAATTAAAATTCTTGGAGTGTTTGTGGTTGGGATAAAGGGATCCAAGCTTCTCTGCAAGTTGACTGTGCAGATGGCTACCAAACTGTTAAATGGGCCACCCCACAAAGGTTCCACCCCAGCCAGAGCCCAGGACGGCCCAAAACACTGGGTAGTCACCTACATCCCATGAAGGAAAGCTCCAGCAACTACACGTCTCTGCCGTGCAGACTGCCCGCCTCTCTCTGCCTGCCTCCCTCCCCTGGGTGGGCTCTCCTTGCCCCATGGGTTTGAGGTCTACAAGAAGCTTTTTCACACCTTGAATGGTCCTGACAGGAGGCAGCCAGGAGGTCAGAGGGGCCCTTGGGGGCCGCACGCCTCCGTAGACAATGGGGAGAGCGGCTCACTCGGAGGAACACACTGTTTGATGCCGAACAGCGGGGGAAGCGCTTCATGTGGGAATTCTTTGGCTGCTTCTGTCAGAGAAAACAACAGACCCAATCCATCTCCCAGGGTCTTCCCAGTGCTGCCCTGCTGCACAAGGCAGCTGAGACCAGCTCTGGCATGGCTGGTGCTGCCCCTGGGGGACCAGCACAGCTCAGCTGCCTCTGCTGGGCACAGGCCGTGGGGCTCCTGCCTGCGCTGGGCACACGCCGTGGGGCTCCTGCCTGCGCTGGGCACACGCCGTGGGGCGCCGGCCTGCGCTGGGCACACGCCGTGGGGCTCCTGCCTGCGCTGGGCACACGCCGTGGGGCTCCTGCCTGCGCTGGGCACACGCCGTGGGGCTCCTGCCTGCGCTGGGCACACGCCGTGGGGCTCCTGCCTGCGCTCACGTGAGCCCTGCCTTGGGCAGATGCTGCAGGGTCCGGGTAGCCAGGGGCCAGAGTGGTGACCTGCGTGGGAGGAGGCCGTGAAATGCCACGTGCCACTTGCAGCCGGCTGGCTCTGAAACCGGTTGAAACAGCCCACTGCACCCCAAAAAAATCAGCTTGTCAGAACAGCATGTGGTGACCTTGCACAGATTGATTTACGGAAGAGTGGCAGCCGCTAGGAGCCAGAGACGCGCAGGAGGACACATCACAACTGCCATTTGGGGGACCCACGCCGGGGCAGGGACTCCCTGGACGGACCACAGCCAACCCACGCCACAGCAAAAGAAAACAAGTAAAAAGCAAAGAGCAGCAGATATAAACCATTACGCGCGAGTCCCCAGTCTCCTGTGCTGCCTGTTGCCTCACTGAAGGAATTCAGACAAACCAAGCATAATCTGCAGTGAAAACGGGGGAAACTGATACAGAGATGGGGCAGGATAGGGGTTCGGTGTAGGCGTGAGGAAGAGGGAGGAAAGGTGTTTACTAAAGCATTTGATTGTTCAAAGTTTCCTTTTTCTCAACACCCAAATTATGACTAGAAGTTTGTGTGCATGGGTATTAAACTGTGTAAAAATTCCCCACCTCAAGACTGTTTTGCCAGCAACACTGCCCCACAATTGCTAGCACTACTGGATCCTAGCACAAGGGATTCATTAGACACCAGACACAGGGCCAGCAAGCAAGTTTACAAGTTTCTCAGGAGTAGCTGGGGCTCCAGAGACCTGGAAATACATAGCAGAGGAAGGAGAGAGCAGCTATCACCAGAGAGAGCTACCCCTGGGCAGCAGGAAAGAGGCGCTCAGACAGACCTCCCTCCTCCCCAGCCCCAAACCCACAGATCTCCTCCTGCTACCGAGAGCTCGCAGCTGAAGGTCAGACAGGCCTGTGCGATGGGAAGGACACAGACACGCTCTGATCCCAGATTCGCAGAAGGATTTCAGTAGGAGGAGATCTCTGGAGGTTGTTTGGTCCAACTGCAAAGTTAGATCCAGCTCTACAGAGCTGACGCAGCCAAGCTCTGACTACGGCGAGCCCGGCTCACGGCTCCCCAGTAATGCTTCCTGGCAATTGGGATGCAGGCAGGGTGGGACTGCTCCCTGCGCCCTCCCAGCCTCCCACGCGCCCGCAGAGGCGGATCGGCCCCCTCGCACCCGCTGCCCATGCTACTGCAACCCAGGGAGGTGACTCATGTGCTGGGAAATGGAAACCCGCACCTTCCCGACAGCCGTTTCTGCCGTAGGCTCCGGCCAGTCCTCTGCCCACAGCAACACACATGCCAGGGAAGGAGCCAACCTCCTCGATCTGTGGTGGGCACTTGATAATAATTCAGCAAACATTCTTGCTTGCCTTTTAAACTCCAGGCTCTTCTCTTTTTTTTTTCTTCCCTTCCGTTCTGCACCCAGCTCTTCTCAATATCACAGCATCGGCACCAAGCCCAACCTGGGCTGTGCCAGCACTCGGCACACAAGCGCTCGGAGACCACAAGGGCATTTGCGCTGACAACGGATTTGCTTTGCCAACAATATTCTCAGTGATATTTTAGGGTCATCAGAGCAAAGAGCCCCCAGGGAAATCCCTGAAGGGTGCTAGGCATCAGATGGCAGCCGCAGTGCCATCCAACCTGCGGGCATTTCACAAACACAGCCACCTGCTCTGCGCACAGGCTGCAGTCCCCGGCAAGAAGGGGTTTGCTTTCTCCAGAGATCCAAAAGCTGGGAGCAGCTGGCAGCTACCCACACAGGAGGCAGAAAACTCCAAGAATACTTATTTTTCACATGAGATAAAAAGCACTCCCTTTCTGTCACTCACACACATCCACAACTCAGCTACGGATGGAAGAGCAGAGTCCAGTGGTCTCAGAGCTGGGATCGCTTCCAGCTCTGCCACAGGGGCTTGCCATACAGTCCAGACAAATCTCTTCCTCTCCTTACCACCAGCTCCCGTTTGCGGCACAGACACCGCTATTAATATACCTACCGGGTGGGCGGCACAGAGGCATTTGCTCATGATCGTAAAGCACTTTGCAGCTCAAAGATAAACACACCGTCACTGGTTGGCATCTAGCAGGCGGGAGGGCAAGGCTGACCCGCCAGCAGGACCGTCAGCTCCCCCAGGAGAGAAGGGTGCCTGCGAACCTGGCCAGGCAGCAGGCACAGCACACGGGAGCTGCTTCCCAGCTCTCTGGCCGACGCCAGTTCGCTCCATCAGCTGACCTCGGCCACTAACCACCAGCCTGACAAGTGGCCAGCTGGCTCACGAGGGAGAGATCTTCCAGCAGCAGCACTCTGGGGCTCAGCCTGATTGCCCGCATGGTGGCTTTGACCGAAATCCATCAGCTGGAGGCCTCCATCTTTGGGATCTAAATACCAAGTCATCGGCATGCAAAATGCTGCTTCCTCCCATCCAGGAAGCACAGCCCCATCCCTGCTCCCAAACATGCGGCAGACCTGGGCACCTGCTGCTGCGTGTGTTGGGGCGCCACAGGGAAGAACACGTCCCCCAGAAGCACCATTTCAAACTCCATGGAAGAGACTCTGGTTTGGTGGCAACTCTGTTGACCAACACATTAAACCCAACAATGGCAGAGACTACATCCAGCCTCCTGGGTGGATCGAGGAGGGGAGGGGAGGAGGATGAGTAATACTAGATCTCTAGGTGCCTTAATATGGGGAATAGTCTCCAGCCTGGCCTTTCAGAGAGCAGCATCTCCTCCCACCACATCGCCCAGCCAGCTACATGGACACAAGTGGCCACAGGCAATGCCACTCTCCCAACAGCCAAGGTCCTCCGAGATCCTCTGAGCCCTTCAGGTCCCACTGAGCATGGTCCAAGCTAAACGCTGGGAAGGCAGAGCCGTAAAGCAGCACCTGCCTTTGTGCTTGATGACTCGGGCACCAGGGGGATGCGATGGCGCCTCACTCCTCAGATGCCTCAACCAGCTCCACCGAGGCCCAGCCAAGGTCCCTTTGCTGTCTCTACACATGCCAACACCCCCAGGCATCCAACCAACGCTCCGCTTCCCCATCTGTCTTCAGCTGCGGAGTCCCCCCCCACCCTTCTCCATGAGCAACTTGGCCATACGGAGAGTGGCTGATCCCCAGCCCAGTTCCCCTAAAGCAGCACGTGGTACCTTTGGGCTGGGAGTTGTACACTGCAAACATGTTGATTGCCACAAGCTGGAGCATGCGGGTGCTTCCGATGGGAGGGGGGCTGTGCTGCAGCAGGACCTGGAACTCCCTCAGGACCTCCTCGGCCACCACAGGGAAAGTCTCCATCCTGCAGACAGAGAGAGAGTGTCTGTAGAGCGCAGGCTATGCCCCGGGGCACAGGGCTGTCAGTTGGAACAGCTCACTCAGTGTCACCTCTCCTGGGGAAGGGGGACCCCCTGGGGTGCTGTCTCCCATCCAGGAGCTGTGGGAAATGAAGGTGCAGGCTGCAACAGAGGCAGCTGAAGCCTTCCCTAGAGAAGGTAGCGAGGGATTGCTCTGTGACCGACAGGCAGCATTCCTTTGGCAGGAAAACACGGCCTTTATGAGTCATTTCTGACCAACCATTTTTTTCTACTGACTTCTACCAATCTGGGAGGGGTGCCAAGAGGCCAGCAGCTCAATTGGACCAGGAGCAGCCCAAGGGACTCCCAAGAAACCCAGGCTGCAGCAAACTGCACACACTGGTGCCACATTGCGGATGTGGCAATTCCAGTGCGTTGAATGCTAGCCAGAGCGTGCTTCCTCCAGAACGGTGCCTGTCCCTGGGCTCTGCACCACAGGACTGGATTGCATGGCACCGAGCCCTGTCCCCACAGGCTACACACTCCACAGCACTGTGATTGAGCCCCTAAACTTCATCACTTAGAGCCCCACAGGACAGGGACTCGCAGACTAATGACCGGCCTCGTCTAGCTGCTAGAAGCGTCAAAGCTGGAGCTGGTCCCTGCAACACACAGCGCTGCTGTTGCTCATCAGGATGCCGCAGCCAGCAGCTGCAGTGCCACGGCCGGGGCCGGGGTGCACTTTCAACACTGCTCACAAGCGCCCACAGAAGTCTGACACATTTATCCTACTCTTCATCTGGCATCACTAAGGGAATTAGCTGAGGTTACTTATCAGAGCTGTTGGATCCTCAGCAACCACCCAACTGAAGTGGGGTCAAAAACTGAACTGATTGCAAAGAAGAGCACAGTCAGTTCACAAAAATGACTGAGACGTGGTTGCCCACAACAGCCCTCCCAGAGTCCTCACCTAGTACCCCAGGAAGACAACTTTATAACCAAGAAGCTGCCAAAAACCTTGGAAACTAATGGGGGCAGGGGGAAGGTGCTCCTGTCCCGTTGCCTCTTCTGCTGAGCTTGCTGTGTTACTTCCGTCTCCTACACTAGAAAAAGCCACATTTAGACCCAGCAAGAATGAGTATCTGTCTCGCAGCAACTGTCCACTCCAGTTACCAGTGACATTGTACGAGTGTGCCCACATGGGAGTGAGGGATCCAAAATCTGCAATGGGTGAGGCATCTGGAGCTAGGGCAGGCAACCTCCGGGGCCTCCATAGCCATTTCCTCTATCTTCCCCCGAGAGATTCAGATCTTGTGATATCAGCACACTACAGGCTGGATTTGCAAGCCACTTCTGGTAACCCACATGGGCAATTCTGCTGGGCTTCCCCAACAGACTTTCAGGACAGTAATAGGCTCTATTTTTAAAGACAGAAATGGCTTGCTTCTTAGCCATATTTCACAGATGCCTTTCAACAACCGGTTCTGCCTAGCAGCAGGGGTACCCTCTCCCTGGGCACTGTTTGCTGGAGCAGTTCAAAGTCTCTGTTACCTTCCCACAAACACTGGCTGTGACAAACAGGCCCCTTGTACTTTGTAGCTGTGCAGAACAGAGCAGCTCCACCGATACACAAGCGCTTCTCCCCCTGGAAGAGGCAACTTCCCTGGATTTGGGGCACAGCCAGGGAATTAGATCAAACTGATTGCTTCTAAAGACTTCCTAAATTTTGAGAAATCTCAGACCACATCCAGCATATCCAGCAACATCCTCCTAGGGCAGACAGGACACTGGGGATGGAGAAGCCCTTTGCAGGATGGGTTGTTAGCGAAGAGATGAAGATGCCATGGAATAACAACAAGAAGCAGCAAGGGCTTCCTCAGCCCCGCCAGCTGTGCTTTGATACCACAGCACATCTGGAACGGCATGAAGTAAACCCCACCGAGCTCAGAACCAGCAGGTCAGGAGCAGAGTGGAAGCTTTTAATAAATTGCTTACCTGTGGTTTTAGGAGCAAAAGAGTCCAATTAGGGCAACATCATCTTTTCCATACTTTTTATGGATAAATCACTGAAGATCCTGCCCAAAGAGGACTCAACTATTCCTCACCTTTTACCTATTTTAAGCACGGAAGCTGTTTAGCAGGGCTGGATGATTTTCTTTTCCTGTGCCACGATATTACTTTTTAGTTCCCTTCTAAGTAGTTCAGGGGATATTCTACCGTTAAACATACTTGGGTTTTCTAAATGACTGTCCCGGGAAGCAACTGCCTCAAATGTGGCATCTTAATTTTACAGAAGTCTCAGGATCCAAACGTGCAAGCAGTCTTTGCAACATCCCCACTAATCCCTCTACTGGCACACATTCAACCAGAGCTTGGCCACGAGTGTGGCCCCACAGAGCCGAGGACCCGCAGCTCCCTGGATACTCTGCCCTCCAGCACAGACATGCTGCAGTTACCAAACCTTTCATGGGCTCTCGCAGCTTTCCTCCTCTTTTCCTGCAGGCAGGAGGACATCCAGTTCCGCCTCCTTGCTGCAGGCCAGCGGGCTGCCCACAAGCAGATAATCAGTGCCTTGTGACTCAGGGAGAGATCAAGAGCACTGACAGCGAGCGGACTGCGCTCCCCCTCACCCTCAGACAATCGGATCTCCAACAACTTAGCCAGCACATCTCCTGCTTCCCATTGCTTTATGAAGAGTCCAAAGTCAAGCACGTGCCACTACTGACTAGCCACCCCCAGGAGTGCACTGGATGGAGCAAGCGCTGAGGCTTCAGGCTGTATGGCAGGGTCGGTGCTGTGTCCTGCACTGCTGTGCTTCTCCACCCCAGGAGGGAAAGGAGACAGGCCCAGGTAGAGGCAGGGAACTGTACATCTGAGTCAAAAAAACAACAGTAGGGACAAGATGACACTTTGCATCCGTGCTACCTTTACCTAAGTGGCCTGGAAAACGTCTTTCAACCCTGTAACTTGTAGCCGTTAATTTCACAAGAGACTGAAGGAGCCAACAGAACTCATGAGGCTACATCTGCTTACGAGTCACTGGCAGGCTCAGGCAGACACCACCCTTGCCAGAGATCATCTGAACCCACACGAGGTCTCATCACAACAGCCACTCCCCTACAGCCGCCCCATCACCTGACAGCAAGGGCCAGCCCGGACCCGGAGCAGGGACAGCTCCATGGGAAGCCCATCAGCTGCGAGGCTGAGCTCTGCTCTCTGGGTCATAAGGATGTCCCCCACGCTGGGATCTCAGCCCAGGCCTAAATCAGGCTTGCTTTGCTTCAAGGGTAGCTGTTCAATTACTTGAAACCAGTTTCTGACAGACATTGCCAAGGGCACTTTGCATAAACCCGTTCCCACAGCCAGGGCAGCTCTCAGCTACGAGGCTTTCACTGAAATGGCAGCGAGGAGACGAAGGGCAAGGCTTGTCTCGACACGCTCCAGACGGCAGCTTTCAGCCACTGCATGGTTCTGCCCGGATGGCTTTGTGCACTTCACAGGCAGCGGCCACTGATAGCCCTCCCAAGCCACCTCTGGCTAAGAGTGGGGGGAATAGGAGGCAGGGGCAAAGCCAGAAATTAAGAGGGATGGACCACGGTTAGGTGATGGGAGAGCCTCCAGTATGTGTATCAGCTGGGTGAGCTCAGCCTCTGCCAGAGGGTCCCGATGCACAGGCAGGACTGGACCTTGAGGTGGGGGAAGAAAAATCCCAAACAATAACCAGCGTGGATCGGAGGGCGGGTAAGGAGAATAAGAACCAGGAGGCTAGGCCTGCAAGAATTCACACCCTGTGCCCTCAGCTCCAAACACAGCTTAGTTGCTAACAATATTAAATTCCAAAAAGACTTGTAATGTAGGAAAATAAAATAAACATCCTGCACACTTACCCAATCCTGGTAAACAGCTTCCCATGGGCATGGAGAAAACTGAGGATGAACCTTTTGTTCAGCTGCATGGGAGAAAAAAAAAAAAAAGGAGAAAACAATTAAACTCTCTCCGATTTCCTGTGAATTAAGAACGTCCCCAGTGACAGAAGAACCTGGCCTGGATGCTGGGGGTGGCACTGGAGATGGGAACCAAATGGACATGCCCAAACTCTTACAAACATCATGCACACAGGCACAGGCAAGTGCCAAACAGCTGGAGCTGGAGCAGGAAGAGGCGGTGGAGACACAGCACCCTCTGCCGGGTCCTGCGCTCCCTCGCAGGGCCACCCGCCCGCCGGGCACCCGCAGCCCGGCAGCTCTCGGCCGAAGGGCTCCTCCTTCACGGCTGAAGGGCTCATGCAAAAGGAGTCCCCAAAGGCAGCCTTTCCCACTAGCGTTTCCCACCAATGGGAAAAAAAAAAAACCACAACCAGCGAACAGAAGCAACTTGTTTGGTGCTCTGCGATTGCGGTGGAGGCTGAGCAGCGCCCGGTCGGTGAGGAGAGGGAGCGGGATGTCCTCCCCAGCGCTCTTCTGCAGAGAAGCCGACACAGCGAGTTCAGCAGCAAAGCTAGGAGCGCTTGTTTGTGCCCTGCCAGGAGCAGCTTTCAGAAGCGAGGGGGCATTGGGGTGATGCTGCACCCCTTCGTTTAACTCCAGCCTTAAGCAATTACAGAGGGAGCCCAGTGTTCAGATGTTATCAGAAAAGCCCCTGAAAGCCTGCAGCAGCAATGCTGCTATTGAACTCCCAGAGCACCATGGAGCTAAGGGGACAGAGGGGGAGCTGGCTGTAGCACATGGCCTGAAGGCAGCTTCCTGCCCCACTTAGGTCCAGTAACACCAAAACCTGACTTGAATAATTACTCACTACTGCTCTAAGCTACCTCTGCCAGCTCAGCAGAGCTCTGCGCTTTCCCAGTCTTTATCTAAACGGCTTTGAAGAGGGCCATAGGTGTGTAAGTAGTCACTCTGCCTGGCCCTGGAGGTGGCTGTGTCACACTAAGAGTGAACTGGCCTCGCTCTTACCTTCTCCACAGCAAGAGGCTTTCCTCTCACACCCCCATGCCTGCACAGCCTCAGCACGGTGAGAAAAGCCAGGCTCCCAGCACCGTGCAGGGAGATGCTGACCAGGAGCGACCCAGTCTGAGCATCACCGCTCTGCTCCCATTCATGCAAGTGTTTTATATCTTGAACCCCTTCATAACGGTCAGCAACGCCACTTCCATTTACGTGGGGATCGGACACGCGGAGGGAGGACGAGGCTACCAGGCAGGGCTGTGGCAGTGCCCGGCCAGGCGCGTATCAAAGGGTGCGAGATGGCCACCAGCCAGTGCTCCAGGCAGCACTGAGCTCCCCACCAGGCCTGGCTGCAGGGAACGGTTATCATGGGCAGTCCTAGCTCTGTCACTACTTCCCACCCTCATCTGCTGAACCCCTCGGCTCACACCATGACTTATGCCAGCTGCTCTGCGAGGTGCGATTGCTCGGTTAGGTGTAATTAACCTGGACTGCATTCCCGGAGGACCCATGCAGGAGAATGATGCCCTGCTGCAGAGTCACTCCCAGGCCATGTGCGAGTTTAAACATAAAACCTGTCTCATAAAACAAGCCAGACCAATTAAACTGGCCCCCGCAGCAAGGGGTTCTTGCTTACTCACTATTTTACTGCTGCCCTAAAGAGCCCTTTCCACTGGAACTCAACTTTATTTGCCACCATTTTATTAACTCTGCAGATGAAACCCAGAAGAGACTGGGGAATACTGGGACAGCACAGCAAAGCCCTTACTCATTCTGCCAGTGAAGTCTGGGTATAGCTGCTTCTCCACCATCCTCCCTAGGACACCAAGGCAGCTCAGAGCTTGAAATCGTTAATGTGAACTTTTTTTTCAGGCAACAGCGTGCGGAGGTAGAAAGCTGATTTGTGACCAGCTCCGTGGCTCCAGCTGCGATCACATAACCCAACAGAGACACAGCCTAACAAGCCTGAGCCCCTAGCTCAGGTGCCAAGAGCCTTGGTGGGGCGGTGGACAGCCCCGCAGTGAGCCCACATGCTGCCGCTCTGCAGGAGCGGGAGGAGAGGGTCCATGCTCTGTGCTCTCTGATGGGGGATACAGAAAAGAGCAGGAGCTCCTGACCCGACCCATCTCTACTGGAAAGCCTGTTGCAACACTGATCAGCATGCTGCACATGGGGAAAAGAAGAAATTGGGGCAGAAGTTTTTCTCCAAGGCCCACATTCACCCACAGCCCCAGGAGCGCTCACCCTGCAATCCTCACAACACTTTACTGGCAGCGGGGGAGAACCAAAACTCCCCATGTTGAATGGAAAGTGACACCCACGCCCAGTGGGGACATGCCCAGAGTGTTCCCATAAAGATACCTGGCTCTGGGAGGGCTTGCCAGGACATTGGCTTCGCCCCCATCTTCTCAGAGGAAGTTTCACACTCCGCCTTTCCACTCACAAGGCCAAGGACTAGCCAGTCACACTCCACAGAAACCAGTGCTGAACTGGGACATAGATATATGCATATATATATATAGTTATACTTTCTGTTACACTTTTTTAAAAGGAAGCAGGATACCTGCCTCTAGGAAAGAAGCCTGTTTCATACCTCTTGCCAACTTAAGCACGAACCCAGCAAGCCCAGGCAGAAACTGTGTGCCCGAGCACTGTGGCATCTCGAGCAGGCACCTCTCACGCTACTTTCATCACTTTTTCTCTCACAGCCTCAAGGTTTTGATGAGCTCATCGCTTAACTTTGGACCTTTCATCTCCGAGTTCACACTAAGGCCATGGGCTGCTTTGACTGGGCTTTTCTCTGAATGACTCTTTCTCTAGTGACTCACCTGTCCCTCAGGCTCCAGGAGCCCTCCCTGCTCCTCCCATCAAATGCCACTTCTCACGGCAAGGGGGAAACAGTGACTTCCACCAAGCAGCCTGGCTTCGGGGCCAGGAAGAGGAAGTCCCATCACCTGCTGTTCTGCATTTTCACAGCAGACAAGAACACTTCCCCAAAGCCCTGCTAGCGTGCTCGCTACCCTGATGGTGCTACCATGAGGCCCGCAACAAAGTCTTCCCTTCAGCTCACTCACTATGCAGTCCAAAGGTGCCCTCCTGCAAAGGTTTCCTGGAAAACGGTCCTTGTGCCGATGTCAGATTGCCAGGGAAAGACAGGGCTCTCTGCGCACTTACATTGCTGCCCTTTCCAGGCAGCTTTGCTCCTTGGGACAGGGAACCAAATCTGACTGGCCCCAGTTGGTCACTTGGGAAGACCCCATGAAGTAAGACTTACAAAACAACGAAACTAAGTCAAAAATTGGATTTTGGCCCTTCCAGCTGAAAAGCGGGCATCACAGATATGGAAGTTATGAGCATATAGTGAAGGCATTAGTTAGGAAAACAAACCAGCTGTCAAGTAGAAGAAGGGGTCCCTGCACACAGTAGTGCCTGAAGCTGAAAACAGCTGTTTCGGCTGTCATGAGTCAGCATGTGCAGACAGACTAAATCCACCTGGGAAGAGGCAACCTCACCAGAGGAAGCAGGCCACTGCTGCTTGGGGAGCATTCACACACCGCACCACCAACCAAACTGGATTTGTTGCCATGGAAGAAATCAACAGTGACTAACAACTTCTCGCGGAGCAGCGAAGTACAGAGACAGCAATGGTCCTGGAACAGCCAGCTCAAATCACTGAGAGGCCATAAGGAGTATGTCCTGACAACACACAGAACAGAGGCGGTCAGACAGCTTCAGGAAAGCTTTGTCATGTCTTGAGCCAGAAAAGAAGAAAGCAAGACCCAACCTCAAGAGACCATGCGCTGACCAAATAGGGTTGAAAACGGGGTCTCCCACCCCAACACAGAAACACTAGAAATGCCACCAGGGTGTGCAGGAAAAGGAGTGCCATGAACTGGGCTGGGAAACAGAGCTGCTGCGCTTGAACCCAGCACAGACCCATTTGGCTCATTGCAAGAAGTGCACAGAGCTTTGGCACCTGAGCATCAGTCCCAGCTGTGAAGGAGGCACCAAATAAGGGAAGGATTCTGGAGCAGCGACTCCTGGGGAAAAAGCATTTCAAGTTAAAAATTGTTACTTCAGGTTTGGAAGTAAATTTCAGGATCTGGTCTTTATCAAGCGAAGCAAACTTTCTTCAACATCAGCAAAGCATCTGTGGAGCAGAAAGCAGTGTCAGAGTCAAAATAGGCTGCAAAAGACAAGTCCATTAATCAAGAGACCAGATGCAAAACTGCCTGTAACAAATGCGCTGTCTCCACCAGAGTGGAAGGGACTGGAGCACAGCGGGACATTCTCCTGAGTCTAGGGGTCTCCTCAGTGACAAGGGGTTGGGATACAGACCACAGAGCCACACAGCTCCGCTCCAAAACACGTACCACACTCATCCCAAATATTTTCAAGGTTTCTTGGGCAGCCAGGCTTTTCCAGGCACAGCTTCCTTGCTGAGAACTCCAAAATAACATCCAGGCACCCAAACCATGCCATATTCTCACTCCCAACTCACAGGCTAGCTATACCATGTTAACTATTAAGATTATTCCTCTCTTCCACAGGCAGCTCCTTCAGAGCTGTATACCACCTAGTCCAACAGCAGCAGTGAACCCACTATCTCCCCTGGAGACGGCCTTACCGATATGAGGCTGAGCCTTCATTGCACACCATCCCAAACTTGCAAGGCATAGCTCTGGCCGGTGTTTTCTATGGCAGTATGTCACCGAAATAACACTGAACACTGATACAGAGCTTCCTGAAAAGCCCAAGATGCTGCAGTGGGCTCAACTGGCAAGGTACCAGGAGGAGGTTTTTACAGTTACAGGTGCAATCGCAACAAAGTGCTGGTGGAAATCATTTTGTGCAAATGGCTACCTACATAAAGGAGACGAGACAAAAGGGCTATTAAGATTGTCTGGCATTTTTGCAGTATTTACAAGGCACCCACAGAGCTGTGGGCAAATTCCAGCTGGGCTAATTACCATAATCATTCCTCTTCATGTACCACCTGCAACCACAAATGGATACTGAGCTCGCCTTGGCTTCTTCTTGCCATGTGTTCTAGTGCAGGTTTCTGTTCAGCAGCCGCAATGTCCTGCCCTGAACCAGATTAATTTCTGTAGCAATAGAAGCAATTCCAGTGAGGATCCTGGTACTTAACATCAGACACTACACAAATGTAAAATCCAATTTGCTATGACATGGAAGAAAGAGGGAACCCTAATGTATTGTGGACTTGAGACATACAAAATTTATTTCCAGGTAAAGAGACCTTGAGATACTCCTGCAGCCTCCTGATCTTCTGGACTGCCGCAGTTACAGCTCCAGGACCCATCTCATGGTTGCAAGATTTGCAAGTCAGCAACCCAGCAAGAGAAAAAGCGGCATTTAGGAAGCCCCCCAGCAAAACCAAGGAGCTTTTGATTTTTCCCTTCACCACTGCAGGGAGCAGGTGAGATGAGAAACACAAGCAAGAAAATTGTGCACTTTAGTAATGTAAGAATTAAGCAGTGGTGACTGGCTCCGAAACAAATATCTGACCTATAAATAAATTTTACATTGTTAAGTAACGAATTTACTAGAAGACCTTTCAATTTAAGGAAAACAGGTCAAAAAATATTTATATGCATATTATTTCCTTTTCAACCAAACCTGTATCTAAGTTTGGTTTCTATGAATTAGTAATATGCAACATTCTTGACAAAAAAAAAAATTACCATTAAACAGATTAAAAACTGATTAAGTAACCTCTTAAAAAGCAGCAGTCTTCAGGGACCTTCACTGAACTGGATGAAAAGCGGTTGGTAGAGACTCACTAGCAACATTTTTAATCAATTAACTGAAAAGCAAATTCTGCTGTCAAACTGCCTGTGACACAAAGGCAGTAAGTAACGATGGCTACAGCGCACTCACATAAGGTTATTACAACTGCTTCAAAATCTGGAGTTTTGCAACATCAAATGTCATGTTATGCATCTGGGATTATGTAAAATTAAGTCTCCAGGAGACTGTGCCCAAGGCAGCTTCTCCAGAAAGGCTCTAGGGAGTACAGCGGCTAAGTTCCCAATGCAATGTCCAGTAAAAAGGGTTAACATGTCCCTTAGATGTACAAGCAGAGAGTAGGCACTGGACAGCACACTTACATCTATATACGGCACTGGTGAGGCCGACACTGAAATATTGCACCCAGTTCTAGCGCCCTTATTTTTAAAAGGATGCTGAAAAATTGAAAAGGGTCCAAAAAACAGCCATAAAAGTGATTCAAAGGCTAGAAATGATGTCTTGCAGTGAAAAACTTAAACAGCTCAATCTGTTTAGTGCATCAGAAAAGACTGGGAGGCGATTTGATTGCACGGTGTGAAGTGCCTCCATGGTACTTACGGGCTCTTTACACTTGCAGAATAGCAAAGCACAAGAACAAACTGGAAAAGTTCACTCTGGAAACGAGGTGCTCTTTCAGAAGCAGTGCAGTTATCACTGGGATGAGCTCCCCAGGAAAAGGGTAGATTCTCAAGACTGGATGCCTTTCTGGAAGTCTTGCTTTAGCCAAACACAAGTTATTTGGCTTCATACAGGAGTAGCAGGGTGAAATTTAAGGACCCGTGATATACAGGAGATCAGACTAGATGATCTAATGGTCCCCACTGGCCATAAACTCTATGAATCTATGCAACCATGCCAGAGAGTCCTCGGCTGAGATATCAAGTTAACTTTCAACACAAAACTTTTCACAAATTGGCTCTGGTGCTGCAGGTCGTTTAGGATACAAGCTCAGCTCTTCAAGGCTGCATCTGGTTAAGCACTGAAAGCAAGATGACCCAGGCAAAGCTGTGCTTTGTCCAGCAGGTAAAGAGGAGGCCACGTGCTGTGCACTGAAGCAGCCCCAACCAGCAAAAAGCAGCTTATACTCAAGTGCATACTGTTTGCCAGGAATAAACAGCATCCCCTTCCTGCGATAGAAAACTGACACCGAGAAATCTGTGATGAGTTCTGGTCATAGGAGATCTCCTGTTAACGTAGCTCAGGGTGTTGTCAGCCTTCTTCACTACTCTGGAGTAGATTATTTGTGGGGTTAAAGCATGAAGGAGGGAGATAATACGACAAATTAAGAAGGGTGAAGACCAAAGAGATCTAACTCTGAAAGGCTTAGGATGGAGTTAGGCCAACAGAGAAGACATTTGGCCAACAGGCTGAGCAGAGACAGAGCCTTCCAGAAGGATGACAGCATTATCGCACACAACCTTCACGCTTTCGCTCTCCCAGCCACACTCACCAGCAGGGATAACGGGAGCCACTCACAGCCAGCCTGTGCCCCAGGCTCCCACAGCCTGGAGGTAGTTGTCCACCCTGCTGCATTCCCGGAGCACTTCTGTAGCCTTCACTTCTACCTGGGCAGTATAACACAAGACATCTCCCTCTCCACTTTGAATCATGCAGCAATGAAATCTGCTGGGGAGGAAGAATAGAGCCAAGGACAGAGGAAATGACACAGATTCCAGCAGGTTCCACTCCCTGATCCTCCGGAAGGAAGTTTCTTTCCTAATACCCACCTCCACAGTGGATATGAAGCCTGTCTGGAAATGGCTTATTCAACATTGAAGAGAAATAAACATTCCCCATGGCAGAATTAAGAGGTTTGGCTGTGGAATACGATGTGGAATAATGTGCCCATCCCAAAAAGTGTATAACAGACAGCAGGAAAACTTGGCCTGGGCCAACTTCAGAAAAAGATCAAGGTTAGATTAACAAAAAAAAAAAACAAACCTCAAGAGAAATCACTGTCTACAGCCTTCACTCTGCTCTGGGAATTTTCCAACCCTGCTATTAGGCATTTTACTTCCTTTACCAGTACTGCCAATTCTGGCAGCATTCTCATCTGAAGTGCAAACTCTCCCTCCCAACACCACTCTGCAGTGCCTGGATCATCAAATCCACTGCCACGAGAAAGGACTAATGTGCAGCAGCAGGAGGGGGTTTGGTTACACACAAATCCCTGGCTGATCAGCACCAGCAGGAGAGGAAATGAGGAAAGAGTGACTGACAGGGAAAGGCGGTTTCTGGATGATTGTACTTGGTTTTAGAGTATGAGAAGCTTGTTGGAACTTGAAGTCTCGCCCCTCTCACCGCAGCCTCTCTGAGCACTGGGATATAGCAAAGCCCCTCACAAAGGCATAAGTCATTGATGTCCTTGTAGCGCTCCCACCTCTGATCCACCATGATACTTCTACACACATTAGCACCAGATGCCTGTTACCGGAAGGAGAACATGTCGGTGTCTCTCCCATTCAAGTAACATTAGTCCCTGCCTTGTTCTTCACAGTTAAATAAAACCACCAACATGGTCTAAAAAGAAAAAGGGGAGGGGGGGTGGGGAGATCAACACCAACTTCTGGAAACTCTTACCAATAGCTTAGCCTTCACTTTCTGGGTAGCGACAAAAGGTCAAGATGCACTGGAAAGCAACATGTGGGTTCTACATGACATGCGTACACAGGCTAAATCGGTAACCAGGCTCCGAGAGCTCTGCTGAGCTCTGGAAGCTTCAGCGGAGCAGCACTGAGCATCCACAGAAGATCACCAGTCCAGACAAGGTGCAACAGCATTTCTGGTTGGATCACTAATGCAAGAACTGCGTCCGGGAAGGTTTTCACCAGCATTTTCAAATAAAGAACTGAGTTGATTAAAAAAGTTAAGTGCAGGGAGGGTGCACAACTGGCAGGCAAAAACAGCCAGTGCTAAGCTGCATGGCTGAGTGTCACGTCTCAAACCCAGAGAGGCTAGGAGTGTGGTTTTAGCGTTTAACCAGTTTCAACTGCAGCCTGGCACTCTTTTACTTCCTCCGCAGAGAAGTCTTCTCACTGCTAGGGGAAAGAAACCAACCTTACCACGCAAAACAAAACGGCTAGAGTAAAAATAAAGCCCAAAGGTGGTTTGGTGACCGAGGTCATATTAGGAGGCGGAGGGGTTGCAGGCTGAGGAAAGCACTCAGAAATACTCACACTGCCAACCAAGAAAGAGATTACAGAAAAGGAGGCAGGGCAGAGAATTAACACGAGTCCAGCAGTAAAGAGGCCGAGAAGCCTCTTTCACACGCCACCAGCTCCCCCGTGCTCAAAACAGTTTGTAAACCGTTTCCTAAACACAAAGGAAAAAAAACCCAGACCTAGTCCTGACCTCCATGAATGAGTAACCAAACCCAACAGCTTCCTGCAAGCTTGAGGGGGTGAGGAAAGGAGGCTGCCTGGGAGGGACAGAGGGAATTCCAGGTTTTTCCCTCTCAAGTCCTGCTCTGGGCACAAAAATTCAGGACGCAACATTTCTTGCTGCTCTTTTACGTGGCTGATGGGTAAAGAAGAGAAATAAGCAGAGGCAGCCTTTAGCTGGCTGCTAGTGCCTAGCATTCCCACCCCAGAGAACTCCGCTGCTTGTTTTTGCACCACAGGGGGAGGCTCAGCAGAGGCTCACAGCACTGCAGAGGTGCGGATCAAACACAAGGCGACACAGCAAGAAGCAGCGGGCTGGAGGATTAAGCACTGCCTTCCCTTGACAGCAAGGGCAGACCATAACGCAACAGGCTACAGGCAGGATCGCTCACGTCAAACACTAGAGAGCACCTCATGGCAGAGGAGACAAACTTCCTGACTTCACACAAGCCACCTTCCTGTGACAAGATGCCTGAGCCAAGGGCTTGCTGTAAGACCTTGTGTATATCCCGGTACCAGCCTGTGGGCTGAGAAGAACCAAGGGGACACTCCCCCGTGTGTCCCCTCCCTTTGGGGACACACCTACGCCACTGCTCTAGTGTGGCTCAGATGTTTAACGGGCATGAGAAATGGCTTCAGTGGAAAAGCCTGCTGGGCATCTCCGGGCACTGCTGGTCTAGGCATTTCCAGTCCCTCCACTCTCTGCACAGGCATACAGCGTTGGGTAAAAAAAGCCCCAAAGCATGCAAGAGTCAGCACAGGCTTCCAGAGCATCGCGTGCAGCCTGCAGGGTTACGTTTTTGGGGAGTCATGTCCCAGCAGCAGGGGGAAGGCAGGCACGCCAGCCCTTTCATGCTGCCCATCTAAACCAGAGGCATAGCCCTAGCTGCCCGGACTTGTTTTCCAGATCAGAGGCTCCTAAAAAAGAACCATTCTGAGCACTTTGCCCACCTGACACCACGGAGATAGCAAATGAGGGAGCCCTGTACTTCAGCCAGCAGGCATTATTCATAAGAGCCTGCATGGAAAAGATCAGTCTTCCACTGTCTTGAGGAAAACCACCCAGCCACGCTGGCAGTGCGGAGAAATGCTCGCATCAGCCTGGCAGCAGACTCAGGGGCAGACACTCCAGAAACAATGAACTCCCAAGCAGCCTCTTATCCATGCATCTATATGGAAGAACAACCAGCATTACAGCAATACATCATTTCCACTTTTGCCTGTCACTTATTTCTCGCCATGTGTAATGGAAAAGAGTTACAAGGTGAGAAAAGAGCCAAGAGTGAACGGAGACGCTCTCAGCAAACAGTGGTGCCTCTGTGGTGTATTTGCATGAGCAAAGTTGGGGCACACTCACAGATGCCCAGCTCACACCACAACAGCCTTTTAACAAACCAGAGCCTCTGAGGGACCACAGGCAGTGACACCAAGGCAACCCCAACTCTGAATACAGGTCACTACCACTCCCATGGGTGGCTGGTCCAAGCAAAGCACAGTTAGATAGAGCAAAATGGCCAAGAGACCCCTACCAAAACTGCTACCAGACTAACATGAGGTTTTATCCCACTGTCCCCTAGAAGCACCCCTCTCCAGATGCAGAGCCCAAGAGACAGCTCCCCTAGATGAAAAATTGCTCTATTGAAACGAGCCTGGAGAAGGAGCCAGCCCAGTCACCGAGCGGCTGCTGCCCAAGAGGAACAAGTGCGCAGAGCAGAAACAACAAACACTGCCAAGGGAAGACAGAGCGAAACATGCAGGAGCTGACTAGGACACTGACCCTTTTCACTAAGGACACATGGCCTCTGTTGAGGCAGTGACTTGGGCAGCCCTGACAACTCCACAGTGCTCCTGGATGCACAAACATTCCCCAGAAATGCCTTCTCCAGCCTTAGACTGTGACTGGGCTGCAGAAGTGCAAGTAGAAGCAGCATCATGGTACACAGGTGATGCAGGCGAAGTAACATAAAACTATGCAAGCAAGAAGAACTGAGAAAGACAGAAGGTGAGAATCCTTAGAGATGTCTCATCCCAGAAGGAAACAAATCAGAGAAAGTTGTGAAGATAGCCCCAAGCAGGCATTGCTGGATAAGTTAGCTGAATCCTGACCTAGAGAGGAAAAAAGCAGGACAGCTCTCACAACCTCCGCTGCTTTGGGAAGACAGTGCCCTCTTCCAGCTGCAGAGGACCATTTCCCTGCGTGCGTGGCACTCCTCTGATTTTCTAGGACTTGGGAGATGGAAGGAGATGAAGGGGTCCACACTAGCACTACTAGCAGAGACTAGCACTACTCATCTGAAAGAAAATACAAAGAAGCACCCAGAGATACGCACTGCTTACAGCTCCAACATCACTGCTCTGTCCCCTGGTTCTTGCACCCGTTACCAGCACAGAGTGACACCTGAACGTATGATAAGCTTCCAAAGAAAAGCACAGTAGGCAATAAAGAAGACACACAAAAGTAAGAAACCCTCTACATTCAGCTTATTGACAGAACTTTGTTCTCTTTTTTTTTTTTTTGGTAGACCTCCTGGTGATATTTACTGCTCACTTGTGGAAATCCTGATGTACTGTCCATACTCCCTGCTGCTGAGAAGAAAGCCCATGCAAAGAAATGGAGGTTAAAACCTGCTCTGAACTTCAGAGCTAATAATTCCACCACAATTTTTCTGCAATTGCAAAGGGGTTGTTGTTCTATGGGCACTCGGCACCAGGCAAATGCAACAACTCTGTCCCTGATCAGCAGGCTGAGGGGAAACAGGAAGGTTCCTGCAGCTGGCGGCACAGGGCTGAGACGGCAGACCTTGACTCTGGCCTTAGCTTTCCTAAGAGCTTTTTGGGTGGCCCTACCAAACTTTTGATGGCTCTACAAGATTGACCTCTCACAAAGAGGCTAGGAGACTTAATTCTTTAACGATGCTAAAGTATTCAGACATCTGGAGAGAAGTATTATTCAATTATTGTTGCGCCAAGGGAAAACCTCTCTTCCCTAATCTTAGCTGCAGCCATGGAGTAATCTTTATTAGTGCATGCATGCTGCGTGATAACACAAGGAAGTATCTACTGCAGAGCACAGGCAGCAGGCAATAGCAACTGTGGGAACCTTAACTCAGCATTTCCTGACAGAGGTGATTAAAATCTCAAACTCAGTGTAATATTAACACTTTCTCAAGATACTGACAGCACATTTGCCCTGTTTACTTTACCAATTCACAGTCTGCGCAGTAAGCTGCATACAGTACTATCAGATTTAAGATCAATACCAACCCACAGCAAATGAAACCAGTGGCAGAGAAGAAATGGCAGGGATTCAGCTCTTCAGCTCACTTTGCCCTATCCAGCTGTTTTTAAAAAAAAGCAATACAGCTGCTCATTGGTTCAGCCTCCTTTTTTATATTTCATATTGGAATCCCACAAAGTGACCTGATATCGTCAGGTAAGCAGGGCACTGCATCAGCCTGGACTCTCCTGCTGCTGCACACCTAGAAACACGCAACGTGCAAGAGGCCACAGAGAACAGCCATTCACAGAATGAAACCCCAAAAGGCTGCGGGCCTAGCGGACAAAACCCTAAGCACAAAACAGCCAGGCTGCAACCCAAACACTTCTTCAGCTTGGTTTGAAACTGTCCCATGCCCTCTGTGCCAGCAGTGCCAAATCCAGTAACTGAGGAAGGGGCCAAATGGAGATGCACGCCCCTTGGCGTGGACAGATGGTACGTTCTTCTAGTTCTGCATCTTCCTAGAAAACATGATACAGCAAACTGTGAAAGAAGCAGCTATGCCAAGCCTCTACCTAAACACACAGTGCCAAGGCAAATTGCCAGCACTGCACACTACCTCTTTTTGTCACAGCAAGGGCTGCAGTGTGTGCCAGGCTTCTGCAGACTTGCCATCACACTTTACTAACTCCATTCAGTTGGCTTCTAACCCGGAAATAAAGTAATGATGTTTGTGTTTTTGTATACGGCTGCAGAAGGAAAAATAAAGTCAGCACTGAGAAGAGATGCACAGGCACGTGGTGAGCAGACTGCTTGCTGACGGGGACAGTGTGCACATCAGCAGGTCCTGGGAGAGTAATCGTTCGGTATCTCCCTGCCAAGCGTGCCACGACATGGGACTGGCACCTAACTGCCTGCACAATGAAGAAAGCGATGCCTGAGGACAGAATACATCCCAAATCAATTTCTTGTCACCTGCGAAACAGCCAGCATCTCCACAGTAAAAACACCAGTCACCTTTGGCTTGGGCTGGGTTTGAAGCAACAGCCTCTGTTTGTAAGGTAGAAGGGGCATCTCTCCCATGCCTCTGCGCTGTACACGTCCAGAGCTGTTGGGGTCTATACTTGTGGTGTTCTATCTGCTTCAGGAAGCTGAACACTTTCCTATATTACCCTACAAAATTCCCTCCTCTGGCCCAGAAACAGCTAGTACAAAGACTGATGCCTGAGGAGCTACCTGCAGAGCACAGCTGTCAGTACAAATGAAACAATATGGCTTGCCTCAGCCTTTTCAAGGGCTGAAGCTGGTGAGGAAAGGACCAGGGAGGCAATGACACAGTTTAGACTCATTTCCCCAAAACGACACGTAAGCACTGGCACACATCCCCTGGGAGAAGAGCTGTTCCCTTCCATCCGGCCTGGGGATGTGGGGCAGAGGTGCTGCCAGGATGAGGGCTGCTGCCTGCCCCTGGCACAGGCAGGGCCCTTCCGAGGCCAAACAGTGCCACACAGTGGCAACACACGGACTGCTCCGCTCCTTTCCAGAGAAGGAGCTGCAAACCACCCAGAGATGCGGTGAGGAAGAGGGTAAGAGGCTATAGCTTCAAGGAGCAAGGAGACCAGGGCTTCCAGAAGAGCTGCTGCCTTTATCCAGCCCACAGCTTCATAGCACGGTATCTTTGGCAGTGACACAGATTTAAGGTCTCCTCCTCACCTGGTTATTTTAAATCCAGATCAGTTTGGCAACAAGGCCACGGCATAGCCCCATCAGCAGTTGTGCCAACACAAGTGCTGCACTGCAGCAGGCACAGGCAGCCCGAGTACAAATACCTTGGCTGCCAAAACCAGCAGTGCCCAAACCTGTGCCCTCAGCTCCCCCTGCCCTTTTGCCATTGTATTTCTGATCACGCGGCCTCTCGGTATCAGTGAGGAAAGCTTTCCACAAGCCAACATTTCAAACAGATGAAGAAATCAAGACTAATGGTAGTTATCAGAAACACAATCTGTACAGGCATTGCCAGCAACCTGTACTTCAGAGAGCACAGCCCCCCATTGAACAGACCAAAAGCAAGCTCTAGCAAACAGTGCTGCACTATAAAGAACAAGACATCGCTGCCCCCCGCTTTGCTAGCCGTTACACTACCTCACATGGAGCCTTGCAAAAGAGAAACTCCCAGTGCCTCAAAACCACTCACAGGATCTTATGGCAAAGCATCTTCATCAATGATTTATGGAGATGCTAAAGCTTGGCACGTTCCTTTCAATGATGCTGAGGAAGCAAAGGTCTCCAGAAGAGAAGCCGAGGAGAGGGAAAACAACCAAGGGCAGAAACGTCTTAAAAATGCCGCAGCTATGTGCCAGAGCTTATCTTTCAAAGCTCCAAGACCTCACCCCAGTTCCACCCAGCTGAAGTCACAAACTAGTTATAAAAGTGCAATTGTATCTCAGAAGCTCTGGGCCCCGCAGTATGCGAAGAACGTCTTCCCAGTCCTGCTCAACTCGCATCCTTAACAGCCATTTTAGGACAGGCAGCCCAGAGCTCCCTGGCAAGTTCTCTTGCAAGCCGCATGTGCCAAAGCAGTGCGAGGATTCCTAGAGGATGAGCTCCCAACCACCACTGCCTTCGCCTGCATTCCTGTGCCTGACAAACAGAGTTCACTCGGGCTCCTCTTGCAAGGTAGGGAGCTCGAACAGACTCATGAGAGATACCGTTAGTCAATTATTTTTTTATCCTTGCAAAAGAAAGACACCGGTATGGCCTCTCAGCAGAGCAAGTAACGCAATTATGACCCCTACACTGGAAATTAAAACTAGTTTTCGCATTTGCAGTGCAAACCTCCAACCATTGGGCACTGGGACAGGTGACCCACTTCCAGAACAAGCCTCAGAGCTTACAGGGTCACAGTTAACCCTGGTCTTCAGCATCTGACCTCGTTTCCCACCAGCAACCTCACCCAAGTTAGAGCCCTCAGCAGAGGCATTTTACAGCATCTTCTGTTTGTGCCTCTCCTATTCCATATCAGCCACACCAGCACATGCTGCCAAGAAACGGATGGTAACAACATGCCTTTAACACGAGAGGCACGAGGTCACCAGCTCCTCAGCCTGACCCAGGCACAGTTCCCATAAGGGAAGCCAAAACACTGGAAAATTTAGCAACAGGAAAGCAAAACAGATCCAGTGTCATTCCACTGCATTCCAAACACATGACACCAAAGCCAACTGCTGCCTCCTGCAGTACTCACATCGCTGGGGCTGAGGTTCCCAAGACTGTTGTCCTGCTCAGAATCCCTGCCAGACTCGTGGCCCTGGGAGGAGCGGGGGTGGGAAGGATGGATCCAGATCTCCAGCCGTGTGGCATCATCTCCAACTTGTCGCAATGTGGACTTCTTGCCCTTCCCCCGACGGCTGGGGCTCAGATCCAGCACCTGATGTTTCCTGTGTTCCATCTGCTCAGCCTGGGCAGACAGGACAGATTCAGATCACCCAGGGATCAAACTTCAAGAAAAATATATCATTTCATTTACATGGAGAAATTAGCTCTTCCTCCTGCTTTAGAACCACAGTAACTCATTGGCAGATCCAGAATTTGGCTTCTGACATTATAGGACAGTGCAGGTGAGAGGTTTTCAACTCCAGCTGCCCCAGGACAAGAAAGGCTGTGTCCTAACCTAGCAGCGTGTGACAGTCAACGTGATGTATCTTTGACTTGGGGTGACCCTCTGGGGCACAAAGGGACTGCAGCCTTTCTTGTCCACCCCTGGGATAAGGCAAC
Organism: Scopus umbretta; assembly: GCA_013400535.1. Classification (NCBI taxonomy): domain Eukaryota; kingdom Metazoa; phylum Chordata; class Aves; order Pelecaniformes; family Scopidae; genus Scopus; species Scopus umbretta. The sequence goes on along the minus strand of VZTL01055856.1, from coordinate 18,667 downwards.
GATCATGCTACATGCCAAGGCCATGCTGCAAAACCTACAGCCCTGGCTGAGCTGTTTTACAGTTTGTGACCCAGAAACAAGAGGTTTGGCTGCCCAAACAATGCCAAAAGGACTCTGAGGAGAGGCAGAAAGGACACCGTAATTCCAAAGATTGTCTCTCATCTGACTCCCAACATGGAATTTCTCAGAAGTAGGTAAGTGGTAACTCCCAGTCCAAAAGCCACCATCACCCTCCTCTCTGGATCACAGCTCTCCAGTACAGAAGAGCCAGCATGGGCAGCTGCACCATCCCACAGCCCATCTCCAAGACTCACCTTGCGTTTTGTCTCTTCAAACAGACTCATGAGGCTCTCCTTGGCTGTGAGGATGGGGTTGCTAGCAGCCAGACTGCGCATGTAATAGTAGACAGCATCCAGCTTTCTCCTCTGCAAAAACACAACCAGAGTCAGAGCTGCCACTCATTCTGGGGCATTCAGAGCCAAGATCCCACATACTTAGCCTTCCCTGTCCCTCCATACAGATACCCTCTCCCTCTATACTGCCTGGGACAAACAGACATGCTGACAAACAGTATGACAAATCATAGAATCGTTAAGGTTGGAAAAGACCTCCGAGATCATCTAGTCCAACCGTCAAGCCAACACCACCATGCCGACTAAACCATGTCCTGAAGTGCCCCATCCACACGTTTTTTGAACCCCTCCAGAAATGGTGACCCCATCCCCTCCCTGGGCAGCCTGTTCCAATGCTTCACCCCTCTTTCATTAAAGAGATTTTTCCTAATATCCAATCTAAACATCCCCTGGCGTAACCTGAGGCCACTTCCTCTCATCCTATTGCTAGTTACTTGGGTGAAGAGACAAGCAGGACCTTGAACGCTCCATCCACATTCACAGATACTACAACCACCAGCACAAAGCATAAGCCCGTTGCCAGGGTTAAGGAGTGCAGGTGACACCACAACCTGCGGACTCACTTGCTTTAGCCCCAAGGCTGCTACAGAAACCATCAACCGAGAGGCTCACAGAAAACAGTTTCTCAGCAGGCATCACGGTAAAGGACACCAGTATAAACACTGAATACCTGACAGTTCAGGAAATAACTCTTTTCAACATTACCATGAATATGGAAACGACTCCACGTGAGTTTCACAAAAAGCAGAGGTGCAGGAAGACTGGAGGGTTTGCCAGACTCCTGCCAGTAGCGGGACAGGATGCCCCCCTCATCTCAGGCTGCTGCTGGGCTAATCCCCTCACACTCGAGCAACTTCTCAGTTTCTTTTCTCCCACAGGCTGGCCACAGGGAATACCATGAGAAGGCACCTCCAAGTCTTTATGCTACCAAGACAGACAGCCATTTAGGGTTTCGCCCACACGCTGCTGGCCTTACAAACCACCACAGAGGGCAGGACACTTCGCAGCTCCAAGCCCCACACTGGAAGTCAAAAAGGTCATTCCCAGCCATGAAGGAAACATGCTTCTGAACCATGCAGTTCTGAACTGCTCTACTTTAAACCAGCATCTTTCAGTGTTGCGAATGGCCAGACCCCTACCAGCTCCTATGTCCCAGCCTGACACTTCCATTATCTGCTGTCACATCCTCCTTGAAGTAAGTTTTCCCGCATGGCTGGAGTAGCCAGCAAAACTGAAACCTAATAAAGTCACATGTGGATGTCGCTTAGACCAGCACTTACAGGTTCAATGAAGACGTGGCAAACAGAAACAGCATCCGTGTGACAGCATGGTCTTGAGCACAAAGATGTCACGCAAAACTTTGAACACAACCCACTTTCAAAACATTTGCACTCTCAACAGCCCACAGAACAGTCCCCAAAATGCCGATAGCCTGAGGGAGTAACACGTATCTAACAAAGCCGCCTGAAGCCACAGCAGCTGGACTCCACACAGCACATCCTGCCACCAGCTTTTTCCTTTTTTCAAAACAAAAAAACAAAAAAACAAAAAGAAATAAAACCCAAAACCATCTGTAAGCACTTCCCTAAACGATGCCTTTCTCCACCAGACGGAATCTCATAGCCATCCCAGAGGCTCTCCCTATGCTTGCTACATCCTTGCATGATAAGCACCTTACCGTGTAGATGGCCAGAAGTGCCAGCTGGTTGTACGGGCGGCCGTTTTTGGGAGCAATTTGCTGAGCCTTCAGGTACCAGCTGAGGAAGGGAAGAACCAGAGAGAAAGAGTTACTGAAAGGACATCAGGTTGCCTTCCTTTCTCAGAAGGGCACAGCATTCCCCTTGCAGCGTTGGCAGTCCTGTAGGGAACAGGCCCTTTGCACAGGTGCCCTCAGCCTGCGAGAGCGTGCACAGGCAGCGAGCCTGCACCCGGCCTGGGGGGCGCGGTGCACAGGACAAGAGAAAGGGGCAGATACAGCTGCAGAAGGAAACGTTCTTGGCTCAGCCAGAAGATGAGCGTTTAGCCAGACCCAGCAAGTGTTGTCCCCTGTGCAGCCTCAGGCACAGGCCATAGGCTATTCGGAGAACATTTCTCTCTCAGTCCCCTTTTTAGCTCCATGGCAGCTGGGACCAAACCCTCCATGTTTCTTGGCTCGTTTCCCATATTTTCAAGATACTTAATCATCCCAAGAGAAGACGCATTCATTCGGTGGCAGTCCATTTATCCCTCTATTCTCCTTTCCATTTTCCCTCAATTGTATTATCCACTCTCCAGCTTATATCATGCCACACGAATCCATCAACGCTGTTGAGACGCATCATGAACCCACTATGTTCCCTCCAGCCTCCCTGAGATATCAGCATAGTCGATGATGTCCACGGGTCCCAAAACAGGCAGCTTTCCCTGCCCTGTTCTCCAAACCTCCACAGATTTCAGGGCTCCATCCCCCATGCCGGGCTCACTTGCGCCCCC
>VZTL01055856.1:0-15735 GCA_013400535.1 Scopus umbretta | reverse complement strand
CCCCGGTCCTTGCTCCAGAAAAAAAGATCAGAAAAAGGACTGTATCCCAGGCAAAAAAAAAAGAGTGACAGGAAGCAACAAGTGCCAGTAACTCCCGATGCATTCAGAACATATAGACACATATGGGAAGCTCTCCTAGCTGAAAAGCTACCAGAAAATACAACAGCCAGTCTGACAGCCTCGACAGCATAAACCCTCCCTGTCACAGGACACTTCAGCACTAGATGGCTGGAGGAAGACTGGATCTGCTGGCTTGCTTTCCGAGATAGCAAAACAGCCTAGACTACATCTTTCAGCTTCACAGGACTGCAGTACAGCAAGGCAGCACGAAAAGACTTCTTTGGCTAGAAGAATTCTTTTGGCTAGAAGCATGAAATGAGATACATCCCTTGTAGACAGCAGAAGAGCTGTGCTCAGCACTACAGAGAACACCACAATACCTGCGTGCCTTTCCGTAGTTTGCGGTGTCATTTGCTTGTTCCCTGTATCGGCAAATGTCCCCTTGACAAATCATACATCTCTGAGCGCTGATCAGCGCGTACTTCACCTGGAAAGAAGCATTCGGTACGTGATGTGGGACCTGCACAGCCCTGGCTCACCTGCAGACCCAAAGCAAAATCTCTACAGGGATTGTAGAGAGCTAAGAGGAGGTTACTGACATGCTGAAGGTCTCACAAAAGGGCAGCAGAATGAAATGACAAGGCTCCGTGGCACTGGTTCAGCATTTGTAGGAGCAAGCCAATCCCCTAAACACCTCCCCCCTTACAACAACGTCCCATCTCTCTCCAGAAGAGTTGTTCAGTCCATGACCAACTTGAGGAGGACAGCTGTTAGACAAACACATCTCTCTGGGAATGGAGCTGGACTAAAATATCCTTTCCCAGCTGTCCCTCACACCTGCATTCACAGCTCAGGGCAATATGCTGTCAAGTGTCAGGGAGGCAGCACAACTGTTAGCTTTCCTTGTTCATTATTCTGGATTCCACGGACAGAAATAAGATATGTTCAATATATAATGCAAAGCCAGGGTACCTTTGGACACTTATTTCCCTTTATTAGCCCAGGTCACAGAGCTGGTACAAAAAAAGTTCTTCTTTGCAAAGGAAGCTAAGAAATGTTAATGCACCAGAGTTGGTTCAACAAGTTCTCCAACAGCTGAGAAAGATTCCCTCCAAACATACCGACATCTGTTCAGAGTACAGCTGCCTACCTCTTGGCAAGGGCAGCACACTGAGTTCAGCATGTTGCATACAATTAACAGGGTGAGAATTCTTCATGAGGAAGCCAACCTACCATTTTCCTCAGAGGCTTACTGCGGATGGCCATCCCGTCCATATAGTCCTCTAGCTTGAACTGGTATGACACCTGCAGCTTCTGGAGCAGGCCATCAAAAAAAGAGGTGCCCTGCAAACACACACGTACTTGGATGTTACCACCTTTCAGACCACAAGCACAAAATCACCACACCACCCTTGCCACGTGCAAGAAAGAAGGTCCCTCTCCCTGAGGTTTGGGCTGGTTCTCTTCAAAAAAAACAAGGAGGTCAGAGGATCTCCAAACTCACAGGTTTTCAAGACTGAGCTAGACAAAATGAAGACTGACCTGAGCTAATGTTTGAGGAGTCCTGCTTTGAGCAGGAGGTTGGACTAAACCCCTCCAGCACTCCCTTCCCACCAACCTAAATCTATAAAACAAATCCTCTTAGATTTGTCAGCCTACCTTCTACAAAGAATAAACTGAGCTGCACAGTTTAACAGAATGATTTTTAAGCAAATTTGATAAAGATGGCACAAACACCTCCAGGAATGCTTCTGTTTATTTCCACTTCAGGGCATTTGTTTCATTTTAGCTTAAATCAATTTCTAATTAATATAAACCACACCAAAACAAGCCTGGTTTAAACTATAACAAATGTCCACCTGGACCTACACCTGCCACAGTAAACCATTGTCTGTCTGAGCGTCCTCCTTGCACAAGGATGCCTTAAGACACACAGAGATTTGAATAGGATCAAGAAGGTTAGTTGCCCGGTTGCACAATCCCATTCTAAACACCAGCCAACCCCACCCAAAGGTTTAGTGGAGTTTGGGGATGTTTCTCTCTTCTTACCTCATCTAGAAGCTGGAGCAGCTTGTTCCGAATTTCTTGGGCATTTTCTCCCTGAGGGTCCTTGAGGAGCTGCCGGAATTTCTCAATCACCTGGTAAAATGCATTCTTCCACAGCAGCTGGTCCACATTCTGGGTATCAGAGAACTCAATATCCATCAGGATGCACCGTTCGTACAGCTGCAGCATCTCCACCCTACAGTGAAACACAGTCAGCGGTCAATACAGCAGCAACTGCCCGGCCCAGGGCTGAGCTGCCTGGGAACATGTCCTGAGCTACCTGCTGCTTTTCATCCAGCAAGCATGAGACGTCAGCAGCTCAGCCAGCTCGCACGCTACGGCAAATCGATGCTTCCACCCGTGTCCCAGAGGGAGATGGGAGCTGTTGCAGTCAAACACTCTTCCTGCTCCAAGAGGGCAAATCTGAAAGGACCACCTCCCTCGTACGTATGCATCAGAACGGCTCAGGGCCTGGCAAAGAGCAAGGAGCTCTGCTACAGCTCTGCCACTGGGAACAGCAAGGCGCAAGCGTTTCCTGATACTAACGCAGAGAAAGTGTGCGCTGCCAGACTCTGCTCCTTCTGAGCACAGTCTGGCTACTGAGAGCCAGGAGCAAACGCACAAAGAACCAGAGAGGCAGGAGAGGTCTTGCCATTAAAACAACCCCCACCTCCTTTCCATCCAACCAAAACACACGTCAGAAGCAGAGACCTTGCTTCCTCAAAAATGAATGAGAGCTGGGAACATGACACCTGAAGGAAATAAAGTCTCAGAAATCACATTCCGCTCGCCAGTTACCTACAGCCTTGCCCAGATGCTGGAGCAGAATTCCTCCCCTGAATTTAATCAAACGGTTGCAGGCTAGAAACAGCTCAGCAATGTGCGGGGCAAGTTTACGGTAAAGGGGATCCTCAGCTGTTACTGCCTTGGCAGCCTTATCCCTTGTAATGCTCTGAGCCCTACAGAAAACAGTACAATAGTGTAGTTGGTAAAGACTGGAACGAAGCCAGATGGTAATGCCTGGAAGAGCCTGACAGAATAAGAGAAGGATGCTGGCAGGTTCCGGTGCAAAGCGCAGAGCACGGTTCTGCTGCCTTACCCCACAGAGCCCCCAAACCCTGCACACACATGCTTGGACAGCACAAACACCGACCAAGAGAGTTAGATGTTTCTGCAGACGGACATCTGATAAGCAGCACTTCCATCCAAGAGCCCCAGCACAGCTTCACAGACAGGCTGGCAGCACGCACTCAGACACAGGGCAGGAGACACATCAAGGCGGATGGACGCTGCCAGCAGGGACGCGGCCAACCAAGCCCATGCTCCTAGGGCAGGGTGGGCTTCACACGGGCCACAGCAGCACTGCGCAGTCTTTCCTCTTCCTCCAGACAACAGCTCTGGGTGACCCTGACACCTCGAGGAAGACCTGAAACCTCCAGTACCACTTCAAGTGCAGACATATCCCACCCTGTGGTCTATAGTGCCAGTCCCCAAAACACAGAACAAGCCCTGAAATGAGCTCACCTGCTAGATTTGCTGCCAGTCAGCTCTGAAAACAAGTCTCCAGGGAAGACCCAGAGACACGGAGGTCACAAGTAAACATGAAAGATGCCAAGCAGAAACCGGCTACAGCCATGTTAACTACCCTGCAAAGCACCAGTGTCACTTCCCTCGCACCAGCTGGCATCACCAGGCTACTCCCACTGGACCACCATATGTCACAGGGTTGAGTGATGTCAAGAGCAAAACCATCCAGCACTTGAAAGGTGCTGTCGCTGTTAGACAGCATCAGGAATCCACGTAACGCTTCGCAAGCGCAAGCTGACAGTCACCGCCCCTGAAGCCCACAATGCAAATCAGACAGCAGATAACGGAGGACAGCTAAGAAAGCAGAAGTCGGCCAGCGAATACTGAAAGCACGTGAGAGCACTGGAACAGAGAGAGACCAGCTCCAGCAAGAACGAGAAGAGCCCAAGAGCTGCAGCAGGTGCTCGTCCTGCTCCCTCACATCCCTGCAACGCAGGCAAGGCATTCTGCGACCACAAGAAGCCAAGGCTTAGCTCCCAGCCCAGGCAAATGATGTATTTGCCCACAGTTTCCTTCTGATACCCACACACCGCTGGCACACGACAAACAGTCCCAACACATCAAAAGGTTGCAAGCCACTGCCCCATCTCCTGGTCTCCAAGACATCGACATCTCCAGTCTACCAGATCCCCAAGGAACACCATTCTCTGGGTAACAGTTCTGGTAACAATTCACCCTGGAAATAACTCGGTCACACACCCCTGTACAGCAGAGCCACAAACCTCAGCTGGGCCATCTTCTCCAGCCCCTCTGGGCTGATGCGGTCTCTGGAAAGCAGATTGCTGAGTTGCTGCTCCTGGTTCCCAGCCTCACGGAGGAGTTTGCTGAGCTCCTGCTGCTGCATGTTCCGCATTTGCTGCTCCATCTCAGGACTGAGAGGAGTCGGGGGGAGCGGGCCACACATGTACTGCCCCGCCTGACCGGGGTACCCAGGGTAATAGGCTCCTGGGTACACACCGTTGCTTGGACCCATAGGATACTGCAGGGAGTACCCACCGTAAGGATACTGGGGGCCTTGACCGGAGGCCCGAGGGTAATAGTAGGGGTTATCAGAGTTTTGGAACTTATAGTAGGATGTCTGGGCCTGGCGGGCTTCCCCCCAGGAGGTGGGGCTCACTTCATCGTCCGTGTCTAGGAAGTGAAGCTGAGCCGTCTGGCTCTTCAGGGCGGGTTTTTGGTCTGGGTTGTTCGGGTCCCACAGCCTGCGAGCAGTCCCACCCCGGCCCCTGCTGCGGGGGCCTTTACTCCCAGCACCGCCAAGCAGGAGCCTGGGCCCAGGGTGACTGGGTTCGGGGGAGCCCACAGTGCTGGCAGAGAGGTCCGTGTTGGCAGGCAGGAACAGAATCCCACGGCCCCTCCCTTGGGGCTCTCTGCTCTGGCTCCTGGCCTCTGAAGCCTCTGAGTCATTGCAACTAACAAACGCCTTCAGGGGCTTTTTTTTATCTGTATCTGCCAGACTGATATCCCTGTTCATAGTCTTGCTGTCAAATGTGACTCGAAAGGGTCCCTTGACTTCTCTGCCATTGCTGCTCCACTCGCTTTCGCTCCTCGAAGCTCGATTCTGCTCTGAACGCTTTTTCGTGTCCAAATTCCTGCTGAAGACATATGCTTCTGCCTCATCGATTCTGTCATCATCCAAGGAGTCAGTGGAAGACGCAGAGAGCTGCTTCCTAGTACGTATTCTTTCTCTAGCACGCTCCTGCCGCCTCTCCACCCCATCCACAAGTGGGGCTCCATCTACGCTGTTATTGCTTCCGGCTGAGCTTGTGCTGCAGGTGCGGTATCGGCTCCGCCGCTTGTCAGAGCGGGAGTACCGTTTGGTAGAGCCCAGCTTCCCTTGCATCACCTCGTCATTTGTCCTCCTTATCCTGTCGTTTCGCTCTATTCGTCTACCTTTTTCTCCCCTTGAGGCTTTCACTCCTTCCCCTGCCTGGCTCCCCTCTCTATCTTCCTTGCTTGATTTGGTTTTCCTGTTGTTGTCTTTTCCAGTACCTTTTTCAGCCTCTTCATCTCCTTCAACTTTCAGCTGCTCCATCTTACTGGTGACTTCCTCGGTAGCTGACCGCAGGGCTGGTTCTTTAGCAGCTGAATGCAGGCGTTTCCCAGGCTGGTAGATCTGCTGGTCCGGCTTCTTGGTTCTCCTGGTGGTCTTGGGACACCACGCATCTGGAGCGGGCTGCTTGGACAAGTTCTCCTGGCTCTGAAGACCACCTTTAGTCTCTGTCTCTTCATTTCCCTGTGAAGGACCGTTCTGCTTGGAGCCATCACCTTTGCCGAAATCCTCCATAACCAGAGCCTCTCCTCCTGAAGGGCCCTTGTTGCTGGCATTCTCCTCCTCAGCTCTGCTCCTCTCCTGCTCTGAGGCCTCGTGCTTTGGTGGCACAAGTTTGCTCCTCAGTCGGGAGAGGCCAGGCTTGTAAATCTCCAGGTCTGGGCGCCTGTTGTCTTTGCGATGCCTCGGCTCCTTCACTTCTTTCATGTTTTCTGGGGAAAAACAGAGAAGAGAAAGTTATTCTCACCACAAACCAGCCAGGGACAAAAAAAAAAAAAAAAAAAAAAAAAAAAAAAAAAAATCATGACAAATATTCAAGGGGAAATATTAAGCAAAGGCAAAGAGCCTGACACCCTCAGGGCAGGTCCAGGAAAACAGATCTGAAATTCTCTGTCAAGGTTTACAGGAAATCACAGAGCAAGAGTAGGAAATGAGAAAGCATAACAATGCTGGCCAAATCCTTGGCCCGATTCACTTACAAAACGCATCCTGCAAAAGTTTTGCCTCAAAGAGCCAGCAAGCTACGAAAGCCACAGATAAAGCACAAAGCAAAACTTGAATGCTCGCGTGCAAGCACCCGACAAGAAGTTTTAGTGTTACAGGTTTCAGCGGCAGCTGCCTGCCTGCTGTCGGCGCAGGAGCCTTTCTGGCTGCAGGTGCCGTCTTCTCCACCAGCCGCCCCGCTCAAGATGCGTTTCCCCCCCTCCCCGGGTTGCTCACAACTCGGTTACGTTTCTCTCCTCCTGCCTGGAACCGCGTTTACGCAAAAACTCGTTAAGGAACGCAGCCTGGACAACGCGGAATTGAACGTTCCGCCAAAGCCCAGCTGTTCCACGCCGCGTTTCCTCCACTCGTTCCTCCCGTCGGTAACGCGCACCAGCCCGTACCGCCGGGCCTCAGCCACGCGAAAGCCGCCGCTACCGGGGGCTCGGCCCCGGGCCGGCAGGGAGCTCCCCGAGCGGGCGGGGGCCGACCTGACCCCGGGGCAACGCCGCGCCGGCTGCCACCCCGCAGGCTGCCAGCGGGCNGGCGGCTGCTCTTCAAGTGCGAGCTCTTCCAGAAGACCGGCTCCTTCAAGGTGCGCGGGGAGAGCGGCACCGCTCGGTGCCGAGCCGCCCCCCGCCCGCCCCCGCAGCCTCGGGGCAGAGGTCGCCTCATGCGGCGGCGAACCTCGCTTTCCCGCCCGCACGCCCCAGCCCTCGAAGCCGACGCGGCTCCTGCCGCCCTGCACGGGGCCTGCGCCGCTTCCCAGGGCGCGGGGGAGGCCGCGAGGAAGGACCTTGCTCACCTGCCCGCGGAGCCCAGCACGCCGGCCCCCGGGCAGCGGCACTGAGGGTGCTGCGCTGGTTTTCCAGATCCGCGGAGCCCTGAACGCAGTCAGGAGCCTCGTTGAGGAAAGCGAGCGCGCGGGGAGGGGGCTGCCCCGGGCCGTCGTGACGCACAGCAGCGGGAATCACGGGCAGGCGCTCGCCTGCGCTGCCCGAGCGGAAGGTAACGCGTACCCCGACCTCCGCGTGCCTGCCAGGCAGCAGGCCCAGAGCCAGGGTAAACGCAGAGCTGGCGCCCTGGAGGTAGGCAGAGGCGTCCCTCTCCTGAACGGGAGCTAGCATAGGCAAGGCGCCGCCTGGGCTGCGCACGCGTCGCTCCTGCAGCGCTAACTGGCTGCTTGTGGCTTTTTGGCTGTTGGATTTGCCGCCTCTTTCGTCACACAGGGATTCCTGCCTACGTCGTGGTGCCCTGGACAGCCCCGCGCTGTAAGCAAGACGCCATCCGTACCTACGGTGCCACGCTGGTGCCGTGCGAGCCCAGCGACAAGGTAGGGCACAGGGGAGACGGGCCAGGGACACGGCACAGCCAGATTGAGAGGCGACCATCTGCACTCTTTCCCTTAGTCCAGAGCCGAGACAGCAGCTCGCGTAGTCCAGGAGACAGGAGGAGTCATGGTGCACCCCAACCAGGAGCTGGCGGTGATCGCGGGGCAAGGCACTATCGCCCTGGAGGTGCTGGAGCAGGTGAGCAAAACGCACAGCCCGGACCCAGCCCAGGGCTCTGCTCCTCGCAGGCAGGGGTGCGGCTAAAGGGAGCACTCACGCTTCCTTCCTGCACAGGCACCCGAGGTAAATGCAGTGGTGGTTCCCGTCGGAGGCGGAGGAATGATTGCAGGAATAGCAGTTGCCATCAAGGTAGGCAACAGTTCATCCGGGAAGCACTGGCTGCGTCTCCCTGTGGGAAGGGCAGGTCTCCCAAACACAGACAGCAGCAGTGGAAATCCTGCTGTGGAAGCATCTGCGTGCCCGGGGTCTGCACAGCAGCAGCATGGCGTACCGGGCCCCCTGCGTGCGCCGCAAGAGCGGACAGGCACGCGCTTGTTTAAACCGAGCGGCTCCTCCTGCTCTCCGCAGGCTTTGAGGCCAGATGTGAAAGTGTTCGCTGCCGAGCCGCGCAACGCGGATGACTGTTACCAGTCCAAGGCGAGAGGGGAACTGACCCCCAACCTTCACCCGCCAGACACCATCGCCGATGCGGTTAAAACCAGCATCAGACCAAACACGTGGCCCATCATCAGGGATTTGGTTGATGACGTCCTGACAGTCTCAGAGGAAGAAATCAAGGTAAACGCTCCTGGCTCCCTTCTCACGGTAGCTGCCAGCAGGCAGCTGCCTCCATCCACGCTCTGCCCCTCCACTCTCCCAGGGCAGCACGAGCCCCTGCACACCACCACAGCTGTGCAACACCCACACTGTCTCCAGCTGGAAAGGGCTGGCGGAAGCTCTGCTCTCCCTTCCCAGAGCCCTGGAGCAGCCCGCACTTGCTGCTGGGATGACAGCTGCTGCTCTGTCCCAACAGCGAGCCACACGGCTGGTGTGGGAAAGGATGAAGCTGCTGATTGAGCCAACAGCGGGTGTGGGAGTGGCAGCTGTGCTCTCAGAGCAGTTCCAGGCAGTCCCCCGGGATGTGGAGAACGTTTGCATCGTGCTGTGCGGGGGAAACGTGGACCTGAGCTCCCTGACCTGGCTCACAGACCTCCCTGGGAAAGCAGAATGAGAATGGAGCGGTGTCTCAAGCAACAGAAACCTCACTCTGAATTTGTACAGTCTGGTTTGTGCGCTACTAAAAGCAGATGAGCCACCCCAAACGTCTGAAAGTTTTTGCGGAGGGATAAGGGAAGCTGGTGTTGGTCTCTACAGCACAGAGTCGCCTGGTTCCAAAGCAAAGGGTCGGTACTGGGGGGAGCCTGGGAGCAAAGCACTGCCTGTTTCTCCCCTCCCCAACCGCCCTGCTCTGGGACAGGCCTCCAGCGAGATGCACTCAGTCACCCTCCCCACCTGCTACTTCACTTTTCTTTCTTGGTGTCAGCAATAACTTCCAGCAAACTCCTGTCCTCAAAGCAGCAAAATCCCTGGGCCCACCACTACGGCAGGGCAGGAGGGAAAGACAACAGCCCCGGTGGGCCATGGGGTTCACAAGAGAAGGGGTGCACACAGCCTCCCCTTTTGGCCTCCACAGCCGGCCACCACCAAGACAGAGGCACTTAAATGTTTTTTAAAACATTTTCCATTAAAATAAATAGCTGTAGCTGGTACGTGAACAGCAACTGGTGAGACAGCCGCCCCTGTACAGAACCCAGCAGTAATATGTCCAAGACGTGAGTGCTGTCCGCGCTGTGCACAAGCTGAGAACAGCATCCAGGGAGCTAAGGCACAAACTGCGTTAGCCATGCTGGACCCTTATTCCATTTCCACCTCCTGCACCGGCAGCGCACTCTCATTCCTCACCCACGGCACAGGCTCCGGAACATGGGGGTCATAAGTCCATTTAGGAAAAACACGCTTGTAGAGGTTCAGCAGCACGGTGTCCTGGGACTTCAGCTGTCCATCGAAGTGGCACTTCATGTGACCATGGGTCCCTAGGCAGAGAGCAGAAGAGGCCATTAGCAGTCTCTCCTGCCCAGGAGGACCACATCCTGCCCAGCACCACAGAAATAGAGAACCAAACGTACCTAATGGCTCCTTGATGTGTCCTCTACGACCCCACTTTGTCCTCAGCTCCACTGGCTTAAACCACATCACATCCTCTGGAGATCAAAACACGAAAGGTAGGTAAGAAACAGACTTTGCTGCACCAACACAACTGCTCCCGCAGGGCAGAAGTTCTGCTTCCGCATCCCTCTTCCCACCGCACAGAGATGGGCCGTACCTCTGTTAAAGAACATGTATCGCACGACAGCCGTCTTGGTAAAGATCTTGAACGGATGGCCGCTGAGCACCAGCCGCTTGATGACGATTCTGTCTGGGTCCACAGAAAGCAGGGAACCCGTGGCAATGAGGTCATGCATTCCTGCAAGGCACAGTCACTAACGCACCAGGGCACGGCCACAGAATGTGCCTCCATCACCTCCTGCCTCACCACAAGTCCCTTCCCTAAAGGGTTCCAGGCCCAGAGCAACCCCACAGCAGGGACAGGCAAAGGTGCCGGTGGCATTGGCGATGGAAATGCATTAAATCTTCTCAAAGAGCGTGAAGGGGACAGCTTTTTCAAGTCATACTTTCTGGATAGATGCACTTGTAAGTGGGCTGTGGGAACCGCCTGCTACTGTTTGCTTCCCAGACACCACCTCCTCAGCACTTACCAACTTACCATTACTTCTCTGTTTAAAAAGCAGCACTGAGGCAGGAGGGAAAGTGATGGGAGCGTAAACAGTCACCACCAGGGCAGCATCTGGGCGCAGGAAACGCTCCAGCTTGTGCTTATCAGCTAGGACAGAACAGCAACAATCAAGTTCAGGCCCACAGCAGTCCTCAGAGCTCTGGGAAACCCCACCAACCACACTCTTTCCTGTAAACAGACTCTGCGCTTCAGGAAAACAGGTGACAAACACCCCTCCTCTGCTGGCACAGAGTATCTGGGAATGAAGATGATCCCCTGAGCTACCAGCTCACTGCACGGGGCCTGCCACTGCCTTGCCTGGACCAGCAAGCCACCTCGCCCAAGCCCACTCACTCCCCACTATTTAGTGCCTCTCCTGGAAGCCTCAGAGCCTAGGAGTGAGTCTTCAGAAGAGTCCTTCAGCCAGGTTCAGACACCACGGCTAAGACATCACAGGCTTCCTGCCCTAGAAACCCCAGCCCCACCTCCTGGCATACCCCCACACCCACGCCACCAGCCCCTCACAAACCTGAGGTGTGCTGGGAGAACAGGGGGGATGCTCGGAAGCGCCTGAACCCACAGTGACAGATCAGTTCCTCCTTTGCCTTCACTGGCTCGCTGTTGCTCGGATGCCGACGCACCAGGAAGTTCAACACAGACATCTGCAGGAGAGGCAGCACAGTGAGGGGCTGGACAGCAGGGCTGGCAAATGATGGTGGCCAGAGCAGAAAGCAACGGAACGTTGCAGCAGGGACAAATGCCTTTGACAACGGCGTCCCAAAAGACCGCTGGTCACCAATACGAACACCTCAGCCAGGCTCAGACACTGCAGCCTAAACACCCCTGGCAGCTTCAGCCTGCTCTGACCAAAGGGAAGGTCCTACTTTGAAATGCAAACACCACAGGGAGATTACAACCCAAACCCTCTGCAGCCAGAACTCCTCCAAACCATGCAGCCCGAGGGATCGGACAAGGAGCTGCGCACCTACAAGATAGCAGCAGGGCCATACTTGATCACCTTTTGTTCGTGGGGAAGCAGTGAGAACAGGACTAGTGGCTTCCCTTCTCTGAAGCTCTCCATCACCGAGACAGGGACATTGCAGACATAAAGCGTAACATACCAGCCAACCTGCCAAGAGAGGACCAGTTGTGAATACTTCTCTCAGTACAGAACTCAGCCACCTCTCTGCCAAGTCCTTCCTACTAGGAGCAAGGAAACACAGTAGGGGAAGAGAACATCAAAGAGAAAAGGGAGTTACCGAGGCTCCTTCAGTCTCCTCTTTCTCTATCNGAAACTGGGGGGAGTTGGCCGGGGGCAGCGATCGCTGCTCGGGGACGCGCTGGGCATCGGTCAGCGGGTGGTGAGCAATTGCATCATGCATCACTTGTTTTGTGTATTCTTTTATCATTACTATTATTATTATTTTCTCTTTCTCTGCTGTCCCATTAAACTGCCTTTATCTCAACCCACAGGTTTTAGGGTTTTTTTGGTTCTCTCCCCCATCCCACCGGGGCAGGGGAGGGTGAGCGAGCGGCTGCGCGGTGCTTGGTTGCCAATTGGGGTTAAACCACAACAGCTGCCCAGGCCCGCCTACTGCCCCCTAACTAGTGCCTCCCCTGGAAGCCTCAGAGCCTAGGAGTGAGTCTTCAGAAGAGTCCTTCAGCCAGGTTCAGACACCACGGCTAAGACATCACAGGCTTCCTGCCCTATCTCACCAAACCAGACAGAAGGGCGCCTCCCAGCAAAGCATCCTGTTTCTTACCGGACTCTGGCAGGTACATCACGGGGCGTGTCCACCTCGTCCGGAAACATTTCATCCATTCTCTCCTGTTTGTATCTCTCCAGCATCTGTTCATCTTCCTCCACCTTCTCATCGTACTGGTCGTCCCGCAGGCACTCGGAAATGGTCATGGTCTCACAGTCCTCCTCCGCAGGCTCCTCCTCCTCCTCACTGCTTTCCCCCTGCTGACACAGAGTACAGCACAGAGCCATGAGCACGCACGCTCTGTTGATGTCCACGCAGCACTGCAAACCCCGCGTTGTCATCGCACTGTCTGAATTATGCCCCAAGCTACCCCACGGTCCCTCATTCCGGTATCTGACAGGCCAAAGCAGCAACTTGATACATGTGAGAGACTGAACAATGGAAATCCAGGCAAGTCCTGGCTCTGTGTTGTGGCCTTGCATGAAGCAAGCTAGAAGGACAGGACTGTCCTAGGATATGCAATAGCACCCTGGAGATCACGTGCAGTATCAGCTCTTGGAGGTACCTGTGAAACTGCCTCTTCCATCACATCATCATCGATGTCATCATCTGCATCGTCGTCATCATCTTCCTCGTTGCCCTCTTCTCCATCATCCACAATCCAGGCAGCCTGGTACTTGGATGTGCCTTTGGGGACCTTCACCACCCTCCTGTTTGCCTTCAGAGAAGCTGTAGGATTCCCACCAATAGTTAGTACAGGAACAATTCTCCTTTCCCTCAGCACCATTTACATCAGGACAGCCAAGATCAGCTCTAGACCAGAATCGCTGTTTCCCAGCACAGAATTTGTCAGGGCCCAGAAAAGGCAGCTAAGATGTAACCCTGCTAACTGCCAAGCAAACCACGCAGCCTGGTAGTGTGGTGATGGGACTAGGAATGGAAGCCCTGGCCTCCCAACTAGCACGTGTCTTCACGGCCACCCTCAGCCATCCTGGTGACGGAGGATTTCTAACAGGGACAAGGAAAAGGTGCAGAAGTATTGCTGCGACTCACCCTCTGCTTCTTGCAGTTCTTCTTCAGTGGGCCACGTCTGCTCCCCTTCCATAGGATCAGGAACTACTTCTGACTGCAAAGACTCCTGCTTGTTTGGATCTGCCTTCATCAGGACTTTAACATCTTCCTCCATCTCATCGGTACCATTTACAGAGTCATCCTGAAGGGCAAGAGCAGAGTTCCCAGCCGTGAATATGCCTAACTCAAGCTAGCAGTCAGTCTGAAGTGAAACTCCCTTCAGTATCATGTTCCTTATGCTGTAATGTAACGCTCATGACATGCCACATGCAAGGAATCTCAGCTCAGTGGCAGAACACAGCCCTACCGGCTCTCTTGATAAAACTCCCTTTAGCCCCCCTTAACCAGACACACACCCAGTTGTATTTTCCTGGCCAAAGGTCAGAAACATCATGTTCTGACAGGACCGGCAAAGCCCTGGCCTCCCACACACCTGTACCTCCATGTCCTGACTCCTCTTCTGTCCTTTAACCACTCGGGGGTTCAAAGAGAGGGGGTCGGGGGGAGCATCCACCTGGCTCATCTGGAAGTCTCCATGCCCCACAATATGCACCAGGCTGTTCACGTCGAGGGTCTGTCCCCGGACAAAGCCAGACACCTTCAAGGTCCCAACCAGGTCGCTCTCCTGACCAGGCACAAACTCAGCAGCATAGGCAAGCAGGTGAGCCCGCCTGTCCCGAAAAGCGAGATGCCGCTGCTTCTGGGTGGCGAGGTGCCTCAGCAGCAGCGAGGATTCCTGCTCCGTGTTCAGGGGGAAGAGCTTGGCCTCAGGAAAGCGCTTCTCAATGGCTTTGGCAAGTTTCTTCCTGGCATCTATCCGCTTCTTAGGTGGCAAGTCAGTGCCCCCTGGGACAGCAAGAGCTACCACGCAGTGCACAGAAGAGAGTTCAGGATCAGATCGTAAATCTTCTTATACCCCTTTTACCAAGCATTGACAAACACTCAGATATCAGCAACCCAAATAACCAAACAGCTTCACACCACAAGGTGCAAAGGCAGTTTCACACACTCAAAAGAACACTCGGGACAGAAAACCTGTCTTCAGAGATAAGATTTTGAGACCAAATGAGACCAGGGAGACAAGGCCCCAGGACTGAACTTAGCAAAAAAGCATCTGAATCCCTTCACTCTGCACGCCTAGATAACCGTTACAATACTGACAACCACCATGCACCCAGAGGCCTAAACCTAGAACACCCCCTTTACCTCCAATGCTCCCCCACCAGCACAGAAACACAAGGCAGCACAAGAATGACATACATCGACCAGTCTTTGCTCAGAAAGAGAGCAAAGACTTGTGATGGCCTATTAACATAGGCAGTTTTTAATTACTGCAGCATTATATGCCCATCAAGCACCCCCCCAACCTATACCCCACTAGCAGCTCTTAATGTTTCTCACTTGCTCACCATAAGTGGGGAGGCCCTGTGCGAAGAGGCAGGAGAGGCAGTGCTCCCCCGCGCTGTCCCAGCCATCTGCAGGATCCAGGATGAACAGGAGTGAGTCAGCAACCTTTGCTAGGTCTAAGACAGCATGAAGGTCCCCTGCACAAAAAACACCTCTGTTACTGGGGCTGCCAGGGGTATGGAGCCAAGAATCACACCAACAACAGCGTTTCCTCACCTGCCTGTGCTGTCACAAACCGCCAGCGCTGCTTGAGTCGGGGGCAGAGGAGCGCAAAGCCACCAGCTCTCCCTTCATCCACACGGACAACAGCCGAGTCCTGGCTCTGCAGCAAGCGGAGGGTGTCGTGGGCTGCAGCCCTGCTGTGCAGCGGCACCAGGACCACGAGGTGTGGGGGCCCATCGCTGCTGCCCAAGCTCCGTTTCTCCGCCAGCACCTGTGGGCACAACTGCAGAGCATGAACCCCGACGCCAATCCAGCTCCTATCCCGCCCCTCAGATCAAAACCGGGTCCCTCCGCAGCTCAACCCGAACCCACTCGGTCCAGTAACGCTCCACTTGCCCCAAACTGAAGTGACCCAGGCACCCCTTCCTCTCCCTGCCCCAGCTCCTGATCCCCCCGCAGAGACCTAAACTGGCTCGGACCCCCCACACACCCCCACCCCGAGACCCGCTCCGGCCCCGTTCCCGCTCCCCACTGCCCCCTCGCAAAGACCCAATCCGATCCGCTTCCCGCTCCCTCCGCAACCGGCCCGGCTCCGGTTCCCCCGCGGCCCTCACCGCCTCCTTGCGCTGCCTGCGGAGCTGCAGCGCCTGGTGCCGTCGGTCCCCCCTGCTGAGGTCGCGGAGCCGCCGGCGGGGTTGGGCCTTGACGGAGACGCGGCCTACGGGGAGAGAACGGTCAGGCGGGCGGCGGCGCTCAGCGCCGCCGGGGAACCCGGCC
>VZTL01055855.1:0-25346 GCA_013400535.1 Scopus umbretta | reverse complement strand
GGGAGCCTTGTGGAAGACATTGTATTGAAGAGTTAGCAACCTTGAACAGACCATGTTTTCTCTATTGTTCCTCGTACCTAGGGCTCGATCACCCTGTATGTTTAGCATGAGCAGCTGCTGTAGGGGAACCTGCTGGCATGTCCCATGCTAGCCTGTGCTGCGCTGGTGGGTGTTATGACAAAGATAACATCTCAGCCTGTCAGGAAACTTTCTATTAGCTGAACAGCTTACTAATATAGTCCGTAATTTGTAGTATCATCAGGAAAAGTAAAGTCTATGTGTATCACGGGGCGCAATGTAGTCTTCCTGATCTGGAGACTGCTGTACATGGAGGAGCCAGTGATGCACATCACAGTTAACTTGAGCCGGTGCAAGCCTGTGCCGCACCGGGCTGCCTGTCCAGCATGACCTTCAGGCTGGGTTGTGCTGCACAAATTCTTGGTTGCAGGACAAACTCAGCCAGCTGGTTGTAACTGAGGAGCCCACAGGCAGCTCGTACCCACTCAGTACCAGCGATTATGCCACCTGCACGGCCTCACCATTATCTAACTGTGCAGTAAGAAGTTCCTATGCGAGCATCCATTCTGTTTGACAGTACCAATGATGAACAAAGTTGTTTTCTTTAAGAAAATTATAGATATATAACAGCTTGAATGACCAAAACGGAGGACAAGTCACCATGGATGGGATCTGTGCAGCACACTGTAGGGAAATCCATCTGTGGTCTGTCTGATACTGCAGGCATGCAGAGTGCTCAGCATCTGAAGGGACATAAGACTTACTTGCTATCTGTATTCCTCTTTTTATTCTATTTTATTTAAACAGCTACTTTATTAAACCATTTGTTGTCTGGCCTTTCTTACCAAGATCCAGAAAGAACCCTGCACCATCTCTCTCTCACTACAAACACCAAGTACAGAGCAATAGAGAATTCAGAGAACAGGATTTTCTTCAATAAATGATTTGAAAAGTAGGACAAATAGAATGTGTTGATGTGAAACAGTATGTTGGAGAATTTAGTCAAAGATCAGTGGCATTATAAACCCGGAAGTATCATCAAGCTTCAACATCATGCAAAAATCAGCTTAGCTTTGGACAAAAGAGATTTTGCCCTTTGGATTTGTACCAAACATTAAAATATGCAGGAGGGAAAAAAAATGTGTTCAGAGTAGAACAAATTTATTACTTTGGCAAAATATGTTTAGTAACTTGCAACACAGCCAAAGGGACAAGAAGAACTTCAACCCTTACAGGACCGGCACTCTGCAAATGGAGACTACAAGAAAGAAGAAAATTACAGTGACTGCAAGAAGGAGCTTATTTCAGTGTAAACAGAATGAGATGACAATTGCACCTGCTATTTGGCTGCAAGTCATAAACCAAGATATTACAGAGCATTCCCAATATTTGTTACACATGTCCTGGTTTCAGCTTAATTCAGAGTTCATTTTCTTCCCAGTAGCTGCTATAGTGCTGTGTTTTGGACTTAGTATGAGAACAATGCTGATAACGCGCTGATGTTTTAGTTGTTGCTCAGTAGTGCTGACACCAGTCAAGGACTTTTCAGCTCCCCATGCTCTGCCAGGGGCACAAGAAGCTGGGAGGGGGCACAGCCAGGACAGCTGACCCAACCTGGCCACAGGGCTATTCCATACCATATGGCGTCACGCTCAGTATAGAAACTGGGGGGAGTTGGCCGGGGGGCAGCGATTGCTGCTCGGGGCCTGGCTGGGCATCGGTCAGCGGGTGGTGAGCAATTGCATTGGGCATCACTTCTTTTGTACAGTCTTTTATCATTATTATTATTATTATTATTTTCTCTTTCTCTGCTGTCCTATTAAACTGCCTTTATCTCAATCCATGGGCTTTAGGTTTTTTTCCCAGTTCTCTCCCCCATCCCACCGGGGCGGGGGGAGGGTGCACGAGCGGCTGGGTGGCGCTTGGTTGCCGATTGGGGTTAAACCACAACAACATGAACAGCAAGCTAAGAGCCCTAATACAAGTACCCTGTGCTTGCAATACTAACTGAACATTGTCTGCAATACTGAAGGAAGGAAGGAAGAGTTTTAGTGCTTCACAGACTTAATGGCAAATTTTTGCCAAAGTCTTAGCTTAAGTATAAGTCAGGAGAAAGTGGAGGTTATCAGTACAGCCTCCCAATTCCCACACACTGTAAGAATCATGTCTTGGGGATGGACAGTTATAAACATAAGGTCATACCAACTGAAGTAGGGTTTATAGTACATATTTGAATCTTAGTGACAAATGCTATGATCAAATGGAAAGCTAACAGTGATCCAGAGCTGCCTGTAGTTTATGATTCTATACTGAATGAAATGGATCAACATTTTCAGTTTTCTTTAAGGATCATATACAATTATACATAAAGAAAGTTTACTGAGTATCATGTGATCCTTTTTTTCTGACAGGAATCAACTGAGAGTCCAATGATTACTAAATATTCTTTGAAAGTTGTAAAAAATGAGCTTGTTTCTAAGAGCTGCATTTGACAGCCTAAGGTAGGTACACATAGAAGGAAAATTGTGAAATGATAACATTTTCAACAAGTTAAACACATAAACCATATTTTCAGCATATGTAAAATTATTCTCTAGAATTATTCTCTTACAGAAAAATACTTTCATTAAACACGAGACAGGCATCTATTGCTGTAAAAATGCCCAGAAAGGCTTTATGAATTCATTTAGTACAGTGCACGTAGAAGAATTTTTGGAATACCTTCTTCCCCTTAACTTCTAGTGTTCTTGAAAATATGCCGCCTACAAAACTTTCAGTACAGATTTGCAACTTTCTTATTATTCATTTATTATTTAAAAATATTGATTTTAAAATAATATACTGCTATTTATATTAATTAGAAAAGAATATGTTAGTGAACTTACTTTAGTATCAAAATAAATACACTTCATTGCAGATTACTCTGTAACCAGCAGCTGTGGTCAAGTCACAATTCAACCTGAACAATCCAGGTAGGAAAAACCCAGTAGATTTCCAGTAGTGACCTGTACCACTACTAACAGCAAGCCTTCCTCTTAGCTCTAACTGCCCGTGCTCACTGCCTACACAGACAATTAAGCAGAACTTCCAGACCCACTATTATCACACCATCTGGAAACACCCATGAGCCTTCTGCACTGTGCATTTATTGCTGGTTTACACTCTCTGCTATACTGGGCCCTGAGAACTGCCATACCCGATTAAGTCCTGAATAGATCATGTTGGGGCTGCTCTAATTTCCTCCATTCCATTGTTACAGTAAACAATTGTAGCTGTTTGCGTTAAATGGACGCTACATTAATATGTACCCCTGTTTTCAAAAAAGCCAATACTCCTATTCTACACATAAATATTTGTAAAATATAGTTTGCATACTTCTAACAGCAATTGTAAATTACTTTCTTATGGTAATGAAATGCAAAGTAGCGATGAGGAATTGATAACAATGCTTCAAAAATTTTCTAGCGCTCCAGAAAATGAATTCTTACACTCTTTCTGTTGATTTGTCATCTGAAGCATGGTAAGGTAACCACATTTCCAGGAGGTAGAACAGATGAGTAAAGGAAACTCAGTGGGCAGCAGCACCAACAGAGAAGGCAGGCACACAAAAGATGACAACTCTCTTAGAAAGTTATTTTACATATTTCTTTGCAGCAGGACACACTTGAAGCACAAAAAGAGCTGTGTTAACTTGAGAAGAGAGGAAGAACATGCTTGAATCACATTATTTCAGCTCTGCCAAAAGTAAAAATCATTTTCCAAAAAAAAGAAAAAAAAGTAAATAACCCTAAACTGATAAAGCTAATTTTGACAGAAACACTGGTCACTAAAGCGTAAGATCTTTGACAGAAGAGATCTGGTGATTTTTTTGCAGTAGTTAAGACATTGCTGAATCTATGTAAAAAAACTATCATCTTATGGAAGAACTCAACATATGCTAACCCTGAAGCAACTCCCATTCTCAGCCCAGACTCTTGGCCCAAGTGCCCTAATCAAAGATTAAAGCTAATTTGCTGAACTAAACTTGCACAGCTGAAGCACCCCCACATACTGCATTCTGCTGACTCTACTACAGCAGTAACATCTGAAAGAGGGACAATAACAACATTCCTGAGATGCCTCAAAGAGCAGCAGTTGCTTCCTCAGTAAAGGTGATTCAAAGCCTTGAATAAATGGTATGGATATTTCATTACTTTTTTTGTGACTGAACAACCAAATAAGGATATTTATTTTTCCATGTTAATAGTTGCAAGGCAGAGAAAAAATTCAAAGTTAATTGTTGTTTTTTTTTTCTAATAAAACATGTAATTTGAATTTTGTAGTAAGATTTATTATAAATGTTAAAATAAATGACACTCTTGCAGTCTATCAACTAATTAGTCCAAACCAAAAAATTACCAGCTCTACCTCTCTACTTAGGACCTTTAATTAAAAAAACTAAGTTCTCTTTATCACCTTTACAGAGAAAGAAAAATTATCTCTAGTTTATCAGAAAAGCTCTTATTCAGCTCTAATTTTACTCAGCAGTAAACAAAGATTTAATCTCATTTTGATTCCATAGTGACTGCATATTGGAATGAGATCAGGGCCATTTAATGTTTCAGTCCTTATTTGTAGACCCTTACTAGGGCTCTGGGGAACCTACATTTTTTTAAAAGTCTTTTTCTGTAGACTGGCAGTAGGAAAAGTCCCTGCCTCAAGTATGAGTAAGTTTCTCTTACCAAGGGTTGGATCCATTCCCAGTTAGGAAAACCATTATTAATTAAAAATTCTCCAGAATATCTCACACAGGGAAATTTGCATGGAGCAGGCACAAGGAGTAGAACCATACCACTCCATGACATTTAATTTAAATTTCATTTATTAAGCAGAATAGATTTAAAAGTTGGATAGCAATTTTTATTTTAAGATTTTCATCCTGCAGCATTCACATATTTCTAAAAACAAAACATAAACAAAATAAAACCAAACCCAGAACTTCCAGCCCAGTTTAGACAACTTCAGCATTTCCAAGTCCTGGCTGGCAGCCCAGGGTAGTTCCACACCAGGCAATACATTCCACCTCCCTGAAGAGGCTGCTTTTTCAACTATTTATTGTTTGTTTGGTTTTTTTGGTTTTTTTTTTCAAATAGATTGTCAGCATAAACCATGAATGACCCTGCTAGCCATGTAGCCCCAGCACTATTTCTGTGATTTGCCCCATCTCTAAGGCCAAACAGCAGTTTTTACTTGGGTTACTATTGCTCTTTGGCCTCCCACTCCAATGATGTTACAGGAAGGTAACAATGCTAACGCTTATTTAACAAAGTTCATTCCTGCTTTTTTCCTTCTCTTTGTTTCTTTCCTCTGCATACTGGTGTAATCTTTATAGTAGGCAGATGTAGTCCAGGTCTCACTAACACGAACATTGCTTTTAGATAGGCTTCACCCCATGGCAATGTCATAAGCATTGAAGTTTCCTGTAATAAGTCTTGTAGTTATATCTGCCTGGAATTAATGAGGAAAGCACCAGAATCCAATTAGGAATTTCATTAAAAGTCATTGAAAGAAAGAGGAGAGGAGCGGGAAATGTGGAGAGAGCACTAAAAGTTTCCAGAAGAAAAAGAAACAAAGGCAGTTTTGAAAATAATTTGTGTTTGGCTTTGCAACACTCAGCAAAACATCAGAACAAATGGCCATATCAAGCAATAAAACTGAAATCCATGATCTCTTGAAAGAAATTGTGCTCAGTATAATTCCCTGAGCCTGTTTCAGTAGAATTCTGCATGAACGCCACAGCTCATGTTTATAAAACCTTACACAGGAATGGATTTTAAATTACTTTGGAAAGAAAGATGAAATTATCTTTCCAGGAAGAAAAAGTAGCTTTCCTTTATGAAGGTGTTTTTTAAGTTAGGAAAGCTATAGATGAATTTGAAGTTAGCTTCTCTATATTAATGCAGACATCATACTTAGCATGACTGATTTCTTAATTTTGTGAATAAAGACTGTAATGGGAATACACTTAGTTGGTTTTCACATGGAAGAATTAATTTTAGATTAATATGAAAAGTTGTGCAGTCTTGCTTGTAAAATCAACCTAAACACTTAATTATACTTTTAAAAAAAAAAAAAAATTGTCACAGAGCACAAATATTTCCTGTATTTTAACAAATATTTGCTTGAGAATAAACTATGAAAAAGAGATTCAGATAACACAAATATGAAAATATGCATTTAAAAAAGAAATTAAAAATGTCTCCTTAATGAATATGGATCTGTTTCCAAAGCAGTCTTAATCCATATCTTTCTCTGAGAGCTAGCAGATTTTAAACTGGAACTGGATAGAGCTCATCAGTGAGATAATAGACCTTTCATTGAGCTTAAAATGTATTTAAAGCACTTCGCTTTACTAATTTTCTGCTTATTGAGCCCTAATTTATGTTATTGTAAATCTGAAATAACTCTGTTGATGTCAAATGGTGTTATGTACGTTTCATACCAATGTAAAGGATAGCAGAATCAATCCGTAAGCTTGCTCTAATTCTGCTTCATCATTAGTATGTTGTGGGTGGGACTTAATGATAATTTGTTGCGGAAAAACAAATTCTTTGAATTACAATGCATTCATTTTCACAGCACTATTTCCATCTGCTTAGCTTCTCTGGAGGGTTAGTTCTGTTTGACACATCATTATATTTTTAGTTATAATCTTTTATTAACAACAAACAAATATGTTGACAGTGCAAAACATTTTCTTTCATGAACAGTAAAAGATAGGCAAACACTGTTTAGGAAATAGAAGAAGTATATGACAGAGTTGAGGTAATACAAATTATAGGTTACACTGAACATAAATACTGTCATAAGCATTAGATCAAAGTCTTGTTTCTAATTAATTCATCCCATTTGAATGTTTCCCCAAGTAATGTTGTTCCTTTGTTACATGTTGCTAGCAGTATTTTTATTCCAACTCTCTTGTGTCTTTCATTGCACTAAGCCATATTCCTTTAGGGCTCAATTCTGCGGTCTTCACTCAATCTAAATTCCCAGTTCAGTCTGGGGGCAGGATTTGCTTGAACAAGGACAAAAGAATTTAGTCTCTAGTGTGTAGTTATATCTGTATTCTCAAAGCCTAAATGCATTTTATTTTAGCAGAGTCTAGAATTTAACATGGAACAGAAGAGTCTTAAATTCTACTCCACCTTCTGGTTCTGAATTTTGTATGATAAGTTTCCTTAGCTTCCTTTTTCCATTAACATTGCCAGCAATAAGATAGGTATAATAATGAGCATTAAGTTCCTCTGACAGATAATTTGATGAAGGGCTCTGTGTACCTATAGTAGGTCAGATGCTAAGAGAGAAATCTCTCATACAGTATAAAACTCAGATCACCCACTTAACGTTTTCCTTTTTATGTGACTAGGAAGGGATTCCAGAGCAAAACCTGCCTGGGTAATTTGGAGTCAGTCACAAAGTGTTTAAAAGAACAAGTGTTATGTGTAGCTGAAGTACATGTTAGTCCCCAGGAACCCATGACGTTGGAAGTATGGAAAAGGGGCACACAACTCTCTTTGCTTCTCACTTGCCCGCTGTACCACACAGGCAAGAATTGCACTTCGTATGCGAAGAAGTATTACTCGTTTATTTTTCCAAGGTCTTGCACATATTTCAAACTCTGTTGCCTGGCATGTTTAATACAAGTTAAACATCTACCCTGCCTATCAGAAAAGTGTCATATCTCAACTACTCCAAGACAAATAGGATATAGCACAACTCACGTTGTTCAGTTCCAAATATTTAACTGGGGAACAAATCAACCATCTGTAAGAATATATGCAGTTATCCTATCCCAACAGAATTGTGCCATGTACTTTGAACTCTCATAGAAAATGTCCTCTAAATCAACTGTCTTTTGGTATTATAAACCTCTAAATAATATTTGAAGGACTAAAGAAGAAATTAATTTAGATTATCACACACAACGCCTGCAATTTTATATAACAAAGCTCAAATACAAATTTTAGACTGCTACAGAGCACAAATTCAGATTCACTGAAAGAGCATAAAAGGTTTTCTGAAGGGCTGAAAAATGTGAACTCTTATCTCACATTACACTGTCCTGCAGGTCCCTAACACCCATCTTTAGATAAGAGTAGCATATTCCCAAAGTGTTCATTGTACATGAACCTAATGTACATTTGTTGAGAGAAACATGGTGAAGTCAGGCCTGAGCTTTAGATCACATATACCATAATCTGAAATCTGGGTCACCAATGACTGTAAAAGCCATTGTCAGAATCCCTTTTTTCCCCCTACATCTGCTTTTATACAGTCGTATACTATTTCCTCTATGACACAGATGAATTAAAAAAAATACTCTCACCTATCCATTTATGTCATGTATTCCATTTTGCTAATCTGCTTTTCCTAAATATTTTCCTTCACACACATCCCAGTTTTTAACACCTCCATTCTGCCATCCTCCAAAATGTTGAATTCACTTTCATTTCTCTGTTATATGATCCTTCTCACTGCATATTTTTTCCCTGCTTGAATTCTTTCACTTCTGTGAAGTTAAGCTCACAAATTAGAACTGAGTAAAACCTTTGAAAATTAGCTAATATGTAATGTGTTGGCATGTCATAAAAAATAGCTGTGTCCTGGCTTACCTCTTTTTTAAGAACACTATTATGATGTTTCTAAAATGACTTTGTTTCCCTAAACCTAAACACACACAAAAAAAAA
This sequence comes from Scopus umbretta, assembly GCA_013400535.1. Classification (NCBI taxonomy): domain Eukaryota; kingdom Metazoa; phylum Chordata; class Aves; order Pelecaniformes; family Scopidae; genus Scopus; species Scopus umbretta. The sequence goes on along the minus strand of VZTL01055855.1, from coordinate 16,601 downwards.
TATTAAAAGAGAACAAAAAGCTTTGATCAAGAAAAAGAAATTTGATCCAAATGGACTTAATTAGATAAGGATTAGTACACTCTTTTCAATATGTAATTTCCATAGTGGGTTAACACCCCTGAAAACGTTAATTAAATTGTGGAACTTAACACTGCATGCATTATAGTGGTAAGAATTCAAACACAACAATTTAATTTTTGAAGTGAAAATTTGACATTTCTTATGTTTCATTTGTCTTGTAAGAATAAAAGATTTTAAAAACAGGCTGGACTATCCATGTGTGAGATTTATCTATTATATGTACTAAAGTGACTGTTTCATTAAAAAAACCCTTCTAGTCAAGCATTAGGGGATGCTAATGAATATAAAGCAAGCTCTCTAATTTTCTAATGGATACATTTTTCCAATCTGATCACTCCTTATATATATTTAACAATGATTTATTTTTCAAGATTCTGGTCTTAACATCACTCTCCATATCTGAGCCCTGAAAAAGCTGTTTAGAGATCATGAAGTCCTATGTGAACTCCTACTTACAGCTTAATTATTGTAAACTATCTCTAACCCACATAAAAGCCAATTAAGAGGCAGCATGAGTAGCCATATTTAATATAAATAATATCAATGGCTCATATTCTCTCAGCATGATTCAGTTTAAACACTTAAACTATGAATAACTACAGAAAATTTTTGTAAGACTCCTGAGGAAGAATAAAGTTGTTTGTAGAAGACTTCTTAAAGCTATAAAAATTTACATTTATATCTAGACTGTATTATTCTATGCCACAGGTATCATACTTTACACAGGAACAATTAAAGATCTCTGTCAAACTCTGGGTGAACCTGAATCACATGAAGTCGATATTCATTCATGAGATGAAGATGCTTCACTGCAAAAAAAGACCCAACAATGTACCAAAAAAAATTCAAAAGGACAATTATTTATATTAACAGAAAAATTATTTCAATGTTCCTATCAGCTTGAGAACTTCCAAGGAAAAATATTTCTTTCTACATGTTACCATAATGTCGTAACGTGCTGGTATACACTTATCCAACAGTTCCTCTGGAAAGGTTTAAAATAATATCCTACCTATTGCTCTGTAAGTTCAAACAATTTTGTCCTGTAACTGAATCCGTATAGGTGCACTGTTGCAGAGAACACTTTCTGCCATTTAATTTCTGCCCTCCATCTCAAAGATGACTGTCTTTTAGCATTACAGGATTTTCAGATTTCCTCTCAAATAACCTGCCTGCGCAAAACTATACAGTAGTCAGAGAACGGAGCTATTATCTGTCTAAACTCCTAGCTCCAGATATTCTGGTCATTTGGGACACTGTAATAAGATATTTACATCAAAATATACATGCTTTCAAAAGCCACCGTTTCCACAGGTGTAATGGTAATTCATGAAGTAAAGGCAGGCCAAGGGCTTTGCCTTTGCAGAACAGTTTTTTCAACCCACTGCATATGCACCAGTAACTCACAGAATACACAAAAGCCTTGAAGACACTACACTATTTGTCAAGGAGCAAGGGAGGAGCTGACAGTGAGGGATGGATGCTTTTACTGTGCTTAGTGTGCTCCTGATGGCCTCCTTAACTCAAGGGATGCCCTCCTCTGTGCTGGCTCAGGGATCCTCACGCACAGAGGGCAGTTCAGCCGCCGGCACGGAGATCCTCTGTGTCCCCCCCGAGCGCCAACGCTGCTGGGCACAACTGCAGATAAAATGGTAACATACCCATATTTCACCAGAGGCTCCTGCTCCAACTGGATAATACCTTTGTCCTGGATTGGAAAAGCAGCATTAAGCAGCTGCCTGGTACTTCAGTTTTGACCTTCTAAATCGTGGATTTTTTTTCTTTAGAAATTACTGTATCTAGATTTATATAGGTTAAAAAAAATATACTTACTTACTGTTTTTCCCTCAACTATTAAGAAGGTGGCATACAAGCTCCACAGTCTGTGTGTGTCTTCGTGATTTCAGGAGTGGATCCAAAGTACACTGAAGAAGACTTTTATACTTTTCTAAAGTATATTGTTTAATCAGACATTCTCCATGCAAAAGCTGCAACAAAAATTCTAATTAAAATGTAACTTTGGGTGGCTTCACCAATTCCAGTCTAATGGGAACTAATCACCGGTTTAGGTAAATCAACTCTCAGATTTCCCTCTGAGTCTTCCTCGTTTAAAGAAAGAGTGGTTCGCTAGAATGTTTCAGCCTTCTAGGCCAGTGGCTTCATCCCTTAAATATTTGCCTAAAAGAGAAAGATATATTCTAGTTCCAGTATCTTCTGTATCAAAACCCAAGGTGTTCTTTTGACAGGTGAATACCATCCAAAGCATTATATATGTGTGTATGCATATGTGCATCCCCCCTCTTCTGCCCCAATTCTGTTGTCTTAGACTCAGTATTTTTTGACAGGTCACATTAGACATGGGTGAAATATTTTAAAGTAAATAAAAGTTAGGACCACTTCATATCATAACACATAGCAAGGCGAGAGCCTATGATCTCATGGAAACTCTGAATCACAGCAAGAAGTTGCACTGGGACTAGTTGTGTTTGAAGCATTGGAAAATACTACAGAAAGTCAGAAAATTACTTGACATTAGTTCTGACTGCTGCTTAACATGCAAAAAAATCTGGGATTTCTGAAGATGTAACTAATTTCAGAGGATGTTTATAATCCAGTGTGCATTATTCCTAATTTATGATTAATTGTTCTGTTTTTCAGGTTTCAGAGTCTGGTCCATCTGTCATAATTAGTCTGTCCTTTAACTAGTCAACTACACCTGGCAATAGTCAAAGTTAACATTTCAAAATTCCGTCTTAAGTGAAATTTGTCAGAGTTACTAATGCGAGTGAGCAATATTTGCATCAAAAGAATCGAATCAGTTTGAAAATGACTGGCACATAAGAAGAAAAAAAAACAAACCACAAAGCCAAAAACAAATGACAAAGCCCAAAGAAAACCTAATCAGATTTACATCCAAAATAAGTGACAGATTAATTTCACTACGGTTTTGCCTACTTGCAACAACCAGTATCTGAACCATAGACAGGAGTTAAAGAACCAAAACCAGAAAGACTTGATGCTTGATGGCTTCTATATATACATATTTAATAAAAGTGCATTAATCTCATGACATTATAGTCAACACATAAAATACTCCTACATATTTGTGAATATTGTTTTTATATTAGTAGGGCACCTAAGGAGAGTGAGATGTCAAGAGAACACCACAAAAAAATTGACACGAGGGTCACAAAGGAAGAGAAACAGCATACAGATGACAGATATTTAACATCATGTTTAGAAAGTATAAAAATTTTGCTCTGTTTAGTATAAAAGAAATGCACAAGTGATGTAAATCTATCAATATTTAATTTTATTATTATTTTAAATCAAGTTCTGTTCTTTAAGGGGTCTATGGCTTCTTATTTTAGAGAGCTGGTCACAAGAGGGCAACATAGTTACATACATATGGAGCAGTTTTGCCATTCCATCCAATGGAAATTAGTAGTATATAAAACATACAACAATAGAATATGAGAGTTATTTATCGAACAGTGTTTCTAACAGAGTAAATATCAGATTAAAATTTAAAAACTTAACCTCAACTCTGTCCCTCTATACAGATTCCATAATACAATCTGGTCACAGTCTTTCAAATAACATGTAGATGTATCATACAACTTTCACTACATTCTTAAAGGATGTGCCTGCTCTCGTTGGAAATCCATACAACTTCTGCCAGATCTGTACAAGTGTCTGTCTATATTGCACAGGAAAAAAATAAATCGGAGAAGTAAGCCAGAGAATAGTCTGAAAATGCCACTGTCATTGAAACGTCGTGTCCTACAATACTCAGATACTCTCTTTTAGCTCATTGATTTCATGTTGTTTTTATCTGTAGGAGCTCTGCCTCATTCAGAAAGAATAAACTAGGTAGCTTAGTGGTTAGGCAATGCAAGACGTTTAGGTAGAATATGGGTAGCACATTTAACCTTAATTCCCTCATTATTGTTTTCTTAATAAGATCAACAGCATCAACAAAAGTTCTTCAGTGAACCAATTCTTAAAGGAATGTGGGTTCTTTTTGTTTGTTTGTTTCAATGTAAAGATTCTCCTTGACACAAGCAGAGAAAAACCTTCAAATAAGATTTCAAAATAAGTTTTTATTCAGATCTAGTCTTACAAATATTCTGGTAGAGAAAGCCTTGCAGATCTGATATTTTGAAAAGACAAAGGCTATTGTCTTATTGCTGATTATCACTTTCAAGGTTATTCACTATGTTTATACCGGATTTAAGTCATGCAACACACAAAAGAGCCAAGAGAATTCCCACTATAGGTGCAATGCTGATCATCAATATTGTCATTATTAATTACGACAACAACATCACAAATTGTGTACAGGAAATCAACTGGAACAAGACTTCCAAGGACTCTCTGACAATGTCAGACAAAAATAAGTTCCAATCACTATAGTAACAGCTGTGAGCAACCTTCTGGTTGTATTGCAGTCAGTGGCAAACTCCCACAAACATCAGAAGGGCCTTGAGTTCATTTCGTGACAGTCATCCATGAGCCACACAACTAGCATTGACATTTTAGATGTGAAATAAAAACAATGAATTTCTGTACAGCTTGCTTGTGAATGAATGCATTAACATTGTCTAGAATGCTTGAATGCCTAATCTATGTACTGAAAAGTTCTGTAAAGCCAAAGTCCAGCCTTCTTCAAGGACAGAGACCTAAATATGCAGATCTGTTACTTGCTCAATACATTTCTGAGAAAGATCTGTACATTTTTTTCTGTTCTCTTGTCACAGTCAGCCTGCCACTCTTCCCTTGTACATTCCAAAATTTTCAGATTGTTGTTTTATCTGGGGTGAAAGAAAGATGGGAAGAGGAGAGAGAGGATATAAAGGATAAAGAACAAAATTCAAGAACAAGTTCCAGAAAATATTCTAATTATATTTATTCAAAAAATGAAATATTATGTTAAAAATGAGAATCTGAGCAGTTAGAATTTTTTTTAAAAAGTGGTACGAACATGTTACTTTATGTGAAGTTTGATAATTTTTATTCTGAGGGAAAAAAAAATCCTTTTTTCATAATTTTTTTCATTTCCAACCACCCAAAGCAAAATTAGGACCAGTGAGTACTTTTCTCACACTTTGTTGTATGGAGAGCTTAATGAAATTGTAATTTTTTTTGAAAGTGTCATCTGTAACACACCAGTCCATTTAATCCCAGACCTTCGAATGTCATGATCTTTCTCCATATCAAAATCTCGTGAGCTGGGAGGCAAAGATGAGGTGTTAGTCATTTATATTGCTTTTGTCATCATAGTCTCATTGCTTTTCATCTTCATACTTTAACTTAGATAGCACACAAGGTCCATGAGCTGACTCCCTTGGAGCTATCCTGAATGTGATCATCTTATTTTGTTTACAGCTCCCTCACAGATTTCAACATCCCATCTCTTGTTGATCTCATTGATCATTACGGTCTTGAACCTTCTGGCACTCCTCCAGTCACATTTCTTTCTTGATCTTTATCATCCGCAAACATGCATCTTAATGTCTAAAACCCTGAGACTTCAGAGAATCCATAGTGCAGTGTCAATTCCAGTTACCCATTCTCGGGTGAAGCCCTGAAGACAGCCTAGGTTTTAAGGAGAAACCAAGCTGCACAGTTACTGAATTGCTGCATAAAACAATTACGTTAACAGCTGAAGAGCTGTTAAACTGCACTTTCCTGATAGACCACCCAAGGTGAGCTAAAAATGCAGCCACATTGGAGCTAACTCAGGGAAAATAAAGGCATGTCACTCATATGATCAGCCCCACTGATTACCATATATCTGTGGAACCTATACTTAAGACAAATGATTTGCATGGAAAAAAGTAGGTGATGCATAGAAGACAACCACAACTAAACAAAAATGCATGCCCTGGTAATTGCAATCTAAAGGATGAGAAGGATGTACTGAAGCCCTTTTTAAAGCAAAACTCTTTATCAAGCTGTAAGACAGAGAGAATTAAATCCCAAAACAATGTAAAACGATATCAGGATAAAATGGTATGAATAGCAAAGTTAGTAGGACAACATTAATTCCTCCGTGACTGTAGAATAGAAAGCCGAGGAGCTGTTCTTTCTCAGTACTTATAAGTAATACTAATTTGAAAGAGCTCCTGAGTGCAATAATCAGACCAGTCTTCACTGCTTGAACTAAAATATCCTTTTAACCTGCAAGAAAACTGTAGGCAGGTGATTTCAAAGAAATAACTTCTAATGTTCTTTCTGTAATTTTACTTTACTGGACATCTCAGTAACAATAAACATTATAACGAAATATACAATAAGGTTTAAGAACGGTAGTGGGTTGTGAAAAGTAAGAAGTGCGTGAAGTATTTAGTTTTCCATACACTGCAAAGATTTATTTTAATCCTTATGTGTTCACTCTCAGTAGTCCAGAGATAATTCTTTGTGCACTCCCCTGTGGAACACAAACCGTTCTCCAAGGAGAGGTCAGCTACCTCAAAACTCCTTCCACTTCTTTCTTCAAGGAACCCAACATGAGTGAGCAATTACAGAAATTTCAACAAGCAAGCCTCTCCTATCTCCTACTGGTCATGTCTTTTAAAGGTACTATTATCCCCTAATGACCTGTAAAATCTCGGAAAGAAAGGCAACACATAAAAGTCCAGCTGCTTTCTGTCTCTGCTTAGCTTCAGCGTGATGGAAATCAGGAACCCCTGACTGTGTTATGGCCCTGTGTCAACTCTGCTGCTGCTGCTGTCACCCATGGTAGCTCTCTTTTCATGACAGGTTCCTCCTCATTAGCTTTTGCTTTCCTATCACTGGTGAAATTCACACACTCTTTCTGCTGTACAGCTGCATTTCAGGCTGTCACTTACCTAAGACTCAGGACCTCATTCAAAGTCCAGCGAATCTTCCCAAAATTGTAAGATTATTTGGATCTGATCTGTGATCTGAAAAATATGAAAGAACATGGCTAATTGGTCTTCAATGTTTCTTGATTTTCCTACATTTGACACAATTTTGACACTCCTTTTAATAAGCAAAGGCAACTCACACTGACGTGAACCTTTTTCCCATGTGACATGTTCATGAAAAAAAGGAATTCCTTGCAACAGAAAAAACACAGTGGAAATGTCATTGTAGGTGTACTGTGAGGGACAAATAAGTGTAATGGGCTGCACTAAGTCCTGTGGGAAGTGCTAAAGCACTATCTGGTTAGAATGTTTCCCTAAAAAAAAGCAAGTTCTACTCAGTCTCTAAATAACAAAGATAAACGTAAAATAATAAGAATAAATTTCATAAGGGAATTTTGAAATAAACATCCAATAGTTGCTAATATTTTGGTGACAGCTATTTATTCTAACATTTACACACATAACTAGAAAAGCTTGAGTCCTTTCAACCAAACCTTTTGTTTTTCATAAGTACTCAGCTTCTACAGCTTCTCGTGGAGTCCAGTGGGAGCCAGATGGACTCAAAATCATTAAAACAAGAACATGTTTTCACATTAGCTGCAAAGACACATATTTCCAAGTTGATTACTGGAGTCACAAAGTGAAATGCTGATCTCACTGAAGTCATGAAATTTTAGAAAAGCCAGCAGTTTATTTGAACAAAATTTGAAGAAGTTCCTTTACTATATGATTTTTAAATTACTATAAACGTGGAACCAAAAGATGGCTCCCACGGAAATGTTTGCTACCTTGGACTCCTTTAAGACAATATAATACATGAGTATCTTTTAACAGCAAAATTGCCATTTTGTCTGCAAATAAAGTTTAGTCAGAAAAAAGATCTGACCACCCTTGGTGGGTTGATCCTGGAGAAGGGCCAGACGCCCACCCAGCTGCTCCCACTGCCTCCTCTGCAACAGGAGCGGGGACAGGAAGAAAGATGGAAAAGCTCGTAGGGCAAAATACAGGGAGATCACTTCCCTATCACTGTCAGGGGCAAAACGGGCTTGACCTGGGAAAAANCTGCTGCTGGTGGGCACCGGGGCACCTGCGCCTGGTACACCACCTCTCGCACATGAATTTTGGAAAGTTTTAAATTAAAAGCAAAAGTAGACCAAAGATATGTTTTGTTTGATCAGAAAAACCTGCAACTGAAGCTTTCCAAATGGAACAACACTGCTAGATGCTTACTTATTCTGGAAAGTTAATTTGAAAGAGAAGTCTCAAGCCAGCGATGAGGAACTGTACAGCTGTTTAATGCAAGGCTCCAGGAAGGCTGTGAGAATCCTTAAAAATACGCATTTAAAATGTGGGACCTTACAGTTGCTTTTTCATGCTTTTCAGCTATAAAATGTATTTCATTGTGCCTCTTGAGTTCCCTAGGCAAGTGCTCTGTTTTTCAGGAAGATCACATAATTTATGCCACTTATGCCACTAATTTTAAACCAGGATTTTCTTTAAAACACAGTTTTGTTCCGCTTGTCATGTGTTGCTTTTTCTATGTGGAATAGTTACATGGGCGTTCGGAAATCTACAATGAAATATGTTCAAAGTATTGCTAGGGCTGGTCCTTTTGGAAAATAGTTGGTGGTGCAACACAGTGAAATTCCTAAAGAGGAGGTTTAGTTAATGGTATGAAAAAAACAATTAACAACTGTATTCCACTTAGATTTTTCAGCGATTAGTTTTGTGGTTTGTTCTTTTACAAAATCTGAAAGGCTGGCGAAATGTGTGCGTATACTGGAAGCTTCTCCCACAAGGGACATATGTCATGGTTGAGGTACTTCACTCATAANAACAAAGATACAAAATGAAAAGGTCTTCCCCCCATGGCCCTCACTTCTTCCCAGGCTCACCTTCATCCCTTCATTCCCGACTCCTCCACCTCCTCCCCTCCAAAGGGGCTGGAGCCTGGGGGGCTGGGGCCAGTCCGCAGTAGCTTCTCCCTGCTGCCCCTTCCTCCTCCTCCTCCTCTTCCTNGAAGGCTGTGAGAATCCTTAAAAATACGCATTTAAAATGTGGGACCTTACAGTTGCTTTTTCATGCTTTTCAGCTATAAAATGTATTTCATTGTGCCTCTTGAGTTCCCTAGGCAAGTGCTCTGTTTTTCAGGAAGATCACATAATTTATGCCACTTATGCCACTAATTTTAAACCAGGATTTTCTTTAAAACACAGTTTTGTTCCGCTTGTCATGTGTTGCTTTTTCTATGTGGAATAGTTACATGGGCGTTCGGAAATCTACAATGAAATATGTTCAAAGTATTGCTAGGGCTGGTCCTTTTGGAAAATAGTTGGTGGTGCAACACAGTGAAATTCCTAAAGAGGAGGTTTAGTTAATGGTATGAAAAAAACAATTAACAACTGTATTCCACTTAGATTTTTCAGCGATTAGTTTTGTGGTTTGTTCTTTTACAAAATCTGAAAGGCTGGCGAAATGTGTGCGTATACTGGAAGCTTCTCCCACAAGGGACATATGTCATGGTTGAGGTACTTCACTCATAAGAAAGAAGCAAAAATATACTTTATTGATACGAAACAGTGAGTTAACAAGGTTCAATGTTAAATATGACCATGGCTTAACAAGATTTGATGGCCAGGTACACTTGACTATTTACTGCATAGAGGACAGGGTCAAACAAAACAGCCAGAGACACCCTCCCATTGAGTCATGAGCTTCAGAAAGGACCCCCTTGCTTTCTAAACTCCTTCTCAGAGAGGAGTCTAGTTGTGGATGGATCCAATCCTAGTCCCAGACTGGTCAATTGTTTATATCTAAAGAATTATATATGCACAATCAGTCCTTTGTGTCACTTAGCTAAGATTTCAAAGTTTAGCATGCTATTACTTACCAAGGATCTGTTTCAGCAAGGAATCTCTGAACCTTGAAGAGTAGCCTTGAGAGGTGTCCTTACTCAAGGGGAGACCCTGGTGTGCAGCCAACTGCCATGCAGGAGAGCTCAAAGGGCTCTTGGGCTGCTCGCTATTTATGGGGGTAAGATGATTGACTCAGAGTCATATTTGCTACCAACTACAGGTTTTAGTTTCTTCACTGTGGTTAGGTGGGCACATTGCATAGTAGCCCTTGGCTATTGTGTTGTTATCCACCTCCCAAATCTTCTGCAAGAAAATCTATTCTACACAGGCTAAAAAGTTACTATCTCCTACCAACATTCAGTAAAAGGAACAACTCAATAATCTGTGTGAGAAATATCTTCTTAACATTAGCAGCTGTCACATCACATGAATAGGGACTTTCACTAACCTGAAGAATGATAGATAGTCCTCAGAAATGTTTAAATCAGTAAGGTTCCACTCTGTTCTGGAGTCCAAAGTTTCATATGGTTACAAAAAAGTCTTGAAAATTTGTTCTACTACATTCTGGGTCAGAATCTCAGGAATTAGTCCGAATGACTTCAGTAAGTGCCATATTTTATTGTCTTGGACATGTTCTTTGGATAGGTTGGAGCAATAGGCAAGAAGAAGTTTCTTTTTCTTGTAATAGCTGTCAAATGCACAGATAGCAGGTAGATAGTTCTTCTAGCTGTACTATTCTCTATTGTTGCACTTTGGTGAAGACAACAGAACTCAAGAAAAAGACAATTGTTCAAATCTTCCTCATAAGAAGGGGAGATGAGCAATCCCATCTGTAACTCCTCTGTCTCCACGAGATTTTAAATCTGTTCATTATCAGACTGAAAACATTCTACATTTGTCAACAAATATAATAGTACACATTGTCAGATGCACTGCATTTCCACAGCTATGCTTTTTTGACAGAAGAGACAAGTAAATAGCCCCCATCTCCCTTTACTTTGCTTAATTTGTTTCTGCTATCTCAAACCAGACTATTATTGTGTTTATAAATCAAAGCGTAATGCTTCTGAACTGCATGACAATCTCAAATGGGCCGAACAATTTGGGGGACTACAAACTGCACACAGATCTGCTGGTGAGGCACAAAGATCTGGAAGTGCACAAAACTGGCAATCTGGAGCATCCCACGTGCTTCCCTGACATAAACAGAGTAGTCAATGCTGTGTTCAGACAATGATAAAAAAACACATCAAAGTTGAGAAGCAATCTAATACCAAAACCTAAAACTTTCCTAAATAGGATTAAATTATTCAACCTGAACGATGGGGCTTCAGTACCACGGAGATCCTTAAATCAGTTAAGTTATGGGAAAAAGGACACATCTGAAGGCACTGAGGATACTGTTGGTTAAGAAGTTCTATAAAAGTAGATTTTATCCCTTCGAAAGTTGACAGACTTCATGAGAACAGATCTCGAGTATTCAACACAGGGTAAACACAGATACACTGAAGAAAATCTTCAGCAAGGCTTTGCTCATTTCTCACTGAGCCCTGGAACACCTGATGGAAAGCCTGGATTTGGTCTAATTCATGCTAGCAAGTCTCTGAACCAGTCCTTTCCCATAATCTCCACTCCAAGGGAAAAATCCTTTACAGCTGTCCTGACTCCAAGAGTTCCATGTCTGAATATCAGTTTAGCTCATCCTGACTCCAAGAGTTACATGTCTGAATATCAGTTTAGCTCTTTGATTAGCAAGTATGGGTGTAATTATTACTGCAAAAGTCCATGTCAGTTTTTGCCTTTAGTGGCAAGACTTTAGTAAGGAATAATGCAGGGGCAAAACTTTCTCAGACTATACATCGAAATCCAGCATTTGGATAGATCCTTCCTGTCTTCCTGGGGGTTTTGTTCCTTGACTTGTGCATTTAGCCTCAAAGTCACATTTTAGTCCTTAAAAAGTTGCATTCAAGATCCTTACAATACAATTTCATGCTTTTAGTTTATCTGACAAAAAATAGCAGGTTACAGCAGAAAGAAGAACTTTCAGTAGTGATGGAGATAGCTGATGATGTCAAGAAGAGATTTAATGGGTTTACTGGTTTTATGCCAGTCTGTAGGCAAGAATTATTTACAGCACAATATTTGTTCAGGCTTTCCAAATTTTGTTCAAGAAAAGGAGACTTAGGATACAGCCAACAAAAATTATTCCAAGCACTTCTGCAGTCAATTGAAGAATGAAGCTGCTTGACTAAAAGTGGAAAATGGAATATATTATCATATGATATTACTTCACAAATTGAAAACAGTTGTTTGAAAACATTTTTCTTCTTTACAAGAATGGCATTTCCTTTGCATTTCACTTGCACAGCAAGGCTGCACTTCCCCTCTTCCTCCCCCCACCCCCTTCTCAAAATAAAAGAAAATAAATGTAACATTAGGAAGATGAAGACTGGCATCAAGCTATCAAAGAGTACATTCTAAATTAAAATTTTCTGGAAAGACAACTGCATGATTTTTCTATTAAAGATTAATGGCCTTGACAATCCTAGTAGTTCTGTATTCCATGGTAAAGTATAAAGATACTTTACTTTTTGTTTGTTACTAATGGAAAAATGTAACTTCTCCAGCACAACATATTTTAGATGCTTTCTTCCTTAAAGACATTGATTGAAATTTATAAATTAATGGCAACATAAAGCTAATAGAACAGGATGCACAATTTCTATAATGGGGCAATTCTGAAAATGTTAATCGATTTAGGACTGGATCTTTTTAAAATTCAATTTGATATGTAGTGTCATTAAAAAGGAGCTCTTCGGACAAAAATATGTGAACCCCATATTACCATAACTCTTATTTAATCCTTTGATTAAAACTTGGCCCTCTAAAACTAGGAAAATCTTACTGCTTGAGATTTCTAATTTCACTAAGTAAGAAAACAGAGAGATGTTAGTTTTGTCATACGTTCCCACAGAATTATTGAAGGAGAAGAATAATGAACACTATTATCATAACTAAAATTTTTATTATGTCTACAATATCTTTGACTCTTAAAACACTTGCTCATATCTTCGGAAAGCTTTTTCTTACTTTGAAAAAGAACTGTAATGAAATACTAATCCAATTGCATGAAAGTATCTGGACATTTTGAGGGGATGGCTGATGTTAAACAAAACAAGTTCATCTCAGCTCTAGACAAATGATTCATGATTTTTATTTACTGAAAAAAAAAAAGGTATTTCATTCTGATTTATTTTGTCACAGGAACCTTAATTTGAACTCTGGTTCCTAAAGATTAGGGGGTATAATACATTAATGAAAAGAATGACATCATAATGCTATAGACATGGAATTATTATAGACATGGAGGAGAAATACTTTATTAATGCAAGGGGTGTATCTAGTAAAAGCAGATCTTAACTCAGTGACCTGATGCAGTATACCCTGGAATTATGAAAGGTTGCCTGTTGGTTTTAATGGTTACAAAATGTTCGCAGACTTCAGTGAGGCTTCACTGTAGTCTCAGGCTGTTGAGTACCCATTAAAATTTTGACCGCTAAATGTGTGATTTCACTGTGGTAAATTAAAACTTAAGCTGATTTACTAAAGTTGCCTGATGATTCTGTATTTTACACCTCAGACACGTTCATCATTTACTCTCGAGCATTCTGCATTTGTCAAATGCAGCAAGATGCTACAAGAGCAGTGGGGAAGACAATCTAGCTTTGATCATATTTTGTGCTACCTGTGTTTGTTACAGAGCACTTCTGTTTGCATTCTTCATGAGTCAGGGCCCTGAAAAGGGATTCAGCCTTCTCTCTATGCTCTATTCAGTGCTGTGGGAATCCAGTAAATGTGCTCACAGATTTTCAACTGGGAGAGCTTTTCTGGGCTTTGTTGATTTTGCAGTTTGCTCTCAAATACAGCAGGAAATTTTGGTTGATGCTTTCAGGGTTGCCTAAGGGGTTCTGATGACCAGTTCCTATTAAAATTAATGAGAATTGAGCATACAAATCCCATTGGTAATCTCACCCTTTATGTTATTAAAACAATAAAAGTTGGAGAAGACTGTCATGTAAAATAAAATTTATGTTGCATTAAAAAAGAAAGTCTTGCTATCTATAAAACCATTCAGCAGTCCCTCTCCCCTCAACCTTCACTGAAATCCTTTAAAGAAACTCCATGAAAGCATTTTTATTACAGCTCTAGAGGCTCATACTTGGGCCTTGCTTTACATGGATTGTGTGACTGATATTTATTTTATATTACAGTACATTTCTGAAACTTTGACCTCTAATTTATTACAGGAAAGAGCATAATAATAAAAAATGGCAATAAGAGCTTCAGTTTTTAACAATTTTGCTGATGCTTTATGTCTTTCACACTGCACTTTCATTGACTTATTAAGAGTTTCTGAGCACTAGAGTTTCTGAGCGCTTTGTTCTAACTGTTTAGGAATCGGTCCTGTGTGACGTAGTCCTAGAAATGGAGAGCAGGAAGAACATGCTTGAAGCAATTGAGTGCTGCCGTTAAAACCTTAATTGCATGCTGAAGGACAGATTCACTGTTGATATCACAGAAGACTGAGTGTTTAAGAGATATATTGATAGAGCACAAATGCATTCAAAAAGTTTCTCGCGGTTAGGACAGAACTGAAAGCTTTTTTGGTGTCCGGCTATAGAAAGCAGTGACAGATCTTAAGCTCATATGACACAAAAAATGGCTGGAAAAAGAAATCTGTTCTTTTGAAACAAAATGAAGCAAAAAAACCAACATTATTTTTTAAATATAGCCAACTCTTAGATAAAAAGTAAAAAAAAGTCCAGAAAACTAATCTTGGGGTTTCTTTTTGCCTGTTATTTATTTGATAGAAAGGATCTTCTCAATGTCACTTTCTCGTGTAGGAAGCAAAGCTGACATAACTCTTCAAGAAAAGTGGTTCAAAAAGCTGTCATTTTATTTCCTTGATGTAATTTTCAAATCTTTGAGAACAGAGATTTTTTGGTTCAAAAATTAATGAAATTGAAAGTATTCAACAGTAAAATTATTTCTGTCCGAAGACAGAACAGTTCATACAATTTATTCCATACATTTATAAATCACTAGTAAATACAATTCCTAATAATTCTGTGCTGACTCTGACTTATGTTTTTTTAAATATTAACACATAGATTTTATTATTATCTTTCCAGAAATTTAAGCTACAATTTTTATAACTCTTTAGGTTCTCTGTCTCTACTTCTTCCTGTTTTCCCCTTTTTTAAGAGAAACTGTATTCTTGCTTTGCAAAAAAAGGACCTGGAAGTCCTGGTGGATTAGTTGAACATGAGCCAGCAGTGTGCCCTTGCATGAAAGAAGTTTAACCACGTATACAGAGATGGTATCATAAATGCAAACTACAAGGGACCTCAGGAATTGTCTAGTCCCTCCCCCTGCTCAAAGTGGGGTCAGCTGTGTGGTAAGACGAGGTTGCCCAGGGCTTTGTCCAGTTGGGTCCAAAAACATCCTAAGACAGAGATTGCACAGCCTTTCTGGGCAGCCTACTCTACTGCCTGCCTGTCCTCAGAGGGAAAAAGTGTTTCTTCATAGCCAGTCTGAATTCACCTTATGCTGGCTGTCTCTCATCTTCCCACCTTGCACCACTGGGAAGTGTCCCTTTCCAGCTTTTTGATAACCCCCTCACTGGTACTGGGGCATTGTTGTTAAGCTCCCCTGAGACGATCTCTCCTCCAGGCTGAACAAGCCCCAGTTCCTCAGCATCTCCTCACAGGGAAAGAGCTACAGTCCCCAGCCAGTACCATCTGCTGAACTCTCTCATTCATCAATTTATTTCTTACATTGAGGGGCTCAAAACCGGATGCAGTATTTCAGATGGGATCTCATGAATGCCAAGTAACAGGGGGTAATCCCTCCCCTCAGTGTTCTGGCTGTACCCCTGTAAATACCTCCTAGGGCACCGCTGGCCACCTCTGCAGTCAGGGCACGCTGCTGGTTCATGCTCGGCTTACGTCTGCCAACCCCACGTCACTTCCCACAGGGCTGCTCCCAGTCAGGCAGGCCCCAGCCTGTGACACTGAGAAGGGGCAGCACTTGTTTTTGCCCTTGTTGCATTTCATGAGGTTCCTGTTGGCCAATTCTTCTAGCTTCTCTATATCTCACTGGACTGCAGTCCTGCCCTTCAGCGTATTAACTAGTTCCCCAGTTTGCTGTCCTTTCCAGACTTCATTAGAGTCTCTTCCGTCACTTCTGCCAGGTCACTGATAAAGGTGTTGAACAGAACAGGTCCAAGACAGCCCCCTGCAGTGCTACACTTGTTACCAACCTCCACTTAGAGTACAACCCATTAACCACCACTCTCTGAGCCCAATGATACAACCCATTTTTTATCCATTTAGTTGTCTGTTATGTCCCAATTTGGACAGAATAATATTATGGGAGGTGGTGTTGAAAACCTTGCCAAATCAAGGTAAGTGATTCTACTGCAAGGGGTTCTACCACTTTGTTTGGCTCCTGTGAGACCAAATCTGGAGTACCGTACCCATTTCTGGCCTCCCCTGTACAAGAAAGACATTGATGTACCGGATTGAGTCCAGTGGATAGTCACCAAGATGCTCAGGGGACTGGAAAACACAGTATAGGAGAAGAGGCTGAGAGGACTGGGTTTGTTCATCCATAATAAGAGAAGGCTAATGGAGAATTTTACTGTTGTACAACTTCCGAGTGGGGTGACATGGACAAGATGGAATCACACTCTTCTTGGAAGTGCACAGTG
>VZTL01055852.1:0-25357 GCA_013400535.1 Scopus umbretta | reverse complement strand
GGGGGCCGCGGCCCGGGCCCCGGCGCCGCTGCCGGCAGTGGGCACCTCGGTGCGGCCGGGGTGCGAGGCGCGCCTGGCGGGAGCGGGGGCCCTTCCTTGGCCTCCTCCCAAAGAGGGGAAAGCGGCCTTGTCCTCCCTCTTCCCTTCCTCTGCCGGAACGGCACGGAAAGCAGCCGTGTGCTGCTGTCCTGGGGGGCCCGAGAGCAGCTCCTGGGCACGTATCCCTGTGGGAAGAGCCTGCAAGATGTCTGCTTGGGCGGCGAACAGGAAAGACTTCAAATGCGCCGTAATAGGGCTGCTCTGTGTAACCCCACCGACGCGTGCGACGGAACGGCCTTGGTCATCGCGTGTGCCGCTGTAGCCTCTCGTCCCGTCCCCTCGCAGAAATTCGAGCGGCTTTTTCGCGGTAACTTTTTTTCTGCGGTCTAAAGGATACCGACATCCCAGAAATAGTAACTTTGTGGTGGTGGTTGTTTATTTTGGCTGTCGGAGAGAGATTTAGGAGGCTGTGGAGCTAGTTTTCCTCAATGAAAAAAACTCTCTTCTGCTGTGTGTTTTCTGAAGGTTTTTACTACAAAGCGGCTTGTAAGTAACTTGAGTGTCTGTTACGAAAGCAGACGATGATGCTGTTTTTAAAAAAAAAAAAAAAGACACAAACCAGCATCTCCATATTTTTTCATATACCCACAGTCAAATGGAATCTAATTTTTTTAAAAGGTGAAACGTGGCAGGGAATATTAAGCAAATTTTACTTTGAACTTTTTTTTGTGAATTAAAAGTCCTTCAGCAGTCTCTTGCAGATTTCCCTCCCCCTGTCTTGGTACACAGGAGCTTCTTTATTTTTAGGTTCCTTGTGACCTGTATGCATTGGGAATTCAGAACTTGTCTACCCTGCTTTTTTCAGAAAGGTACCGTGGATGACTAGAAAACTATTAGGCTTATAGTAAAGAGGAACTGAAACCTCATTGGCGGAAGTGATTCATGCTGTATGAAATGTTTTCTTAATTAGCACCTGTCTCAGATGCTTGCATTAAAAAATGGCTGGTGAAATGTGCAGCACTTTGCCCTGTATGTAAATGCACTGAAAGTTTCCATTTAAGTTTTGGGTTCTTCCAGTGAAATTTTTGCTAGAATTGCAGGAAGTGCTTTTTAAATGTTTTAAGCTAAAACAAGGAAGAGATCTTTCTAATCTTTTTCTCACAGCACAGAAAAGAAAAAATTATATAAACCCAACCTCTCTTTTTTCTTTTTTTTTTCCCTTTGAGATTATGTTTGAGGTAAATAAAAGCACTATTTTTAAAAGCAGGAATGCTTTCTGTGTCATGAGGCCACTGAAAGGCAGAGCAAGAAGTGTGGAAAGAGTAACAGAAAAAAGTAAGGACCGTAAGCAGGGGTCATGTGAGAATGTAAGTGTCTGAACCAATACTAAAGACCGTATCTTGAATGTGAGGCCAGCAGTATTAATAGTGGAATTCTTCTAACATTGACTGTGTATTGACTTTTATAAAGATAAAGTACAGATTTCCAAAGTAGGTATTTCTTAATCGTCCTCCTGCTGTGTTGGGACCTCTAACCGTGCAGTGCTTTGAAACGAATGATGAGCAATACTGCCGGTGCCAGAGTCCAGTATTTTGAAAGTAGCTAAATGAGTGCATAGAACATAATTTTGAATGTAATGACAGAACAGGGTGCAATGTTGGTTTGAAACGACTTTTTGATCTCGCAACTAAGATCTTAGTTCAGTGGGGAAGCCACCTCAGAGGCCATCAGGTTTTCAGGAAGGTGTAATTAGACTGCGTGATCATTTAGGTCGGTGAGCACAGTATAGAGAAGTGTTGCATGGAGAAATAACCTTAATAAGCTAGTCTTGTGGTCACAAGCACCTGGATTATGTGTCTAGACCAATGGATGAAGGCGTACCTGCTTGTGCTGGTTTTGGCTGGGATAGAGTTAATTTTCTTCCTAATAGCCGGTACGGGGCTGTGTTTTGGATTTGTGCTGAAAACAGTGTTGATAACACAGGGATGTTTTTGTTACTGCTGAGCAGTGCCTACACTGAGTCAAGGCCTCTTCTGCCTCTCGCCACTTCTCACGTCTGGGGGTGCGCAAGAAGCTGGGAGGGGATACAGCCAGGACAGCCGACCCCAACTGACCAAAGGAATATTCCATGCCATATGATGGCATGATCAGCGTATAAAGCTGGGGGAAGAAGGAAGAGGGGGACATTGAGTGGCGGCGTTTGTCTTCCCAAGTAACCGCTTTGCATGATTGGAGCCCTGCTTTCCTGGAGGTGGCTGAAAGCCTGCCTGCCAACGGGAAGCGGTGAATGAATTCCTTGTGTTGCTTTGCTTGCGTGCGTGGCTTTTGCTTTACCTGTTGAACTGTCTTTATCTCAGCCCATGAGTTTTCTCTTCCAATTCTCTCGCCCATCCCACTGCAGGGGAATGAGCGAGCAGCTCTGTGGTGCTCAGTTGCTGACTGGGGTTAAACCACCACACTGCTATAACATTCAAACCCAAATTTTATGACATCCCAAAATGCTAGTTTTTGTGGAGAAGCCATGAATAAAATTACTACCAAGAATGACTGATTTTTCAGCACAATACACTTACGTTAAATGAAGTCTTCTTGAGTATCTGCGTCGAGGAAAAGTATATTGCACACATTTTCAAAGGAAGTCTTCCTGGTTTAGCAGGTAAAAGGTAAAAGGAAACTGCTGGGATGCAGGAAGCCTGAAAATTTCCTTTACACCATAAACATTTATCATAAATGTGACATACTTTTTGCCACAAGTTTGTTTTTTTATATAACTGGTCAGAATAAGGGGTATAAGGCTTTTATGTCCAGTTGCATGTGCAATAAGCTTGAAAATGTAGTCAGCTGAACGGTGTTATTCAAATGGTCTTTTCTGGAGCCTGATGCTGAACAAATGATTATGTATTTTATATTTAGGTTGTCTTACAGTTGTGAAAATCTGGTTTACGTACATATGTTAGTTCTAAAGCTTCCGGGATACTTTTTGAAAGTATTAGCAATTCCAAAGGCTAAGGTTGTAAGAGTCTTTTCACAGTACAGACCAGCTGCTGCTATGGGGAATGTAGGAGATGCTTTGCTAGATTAATGCTAGCGCTTTTTTTTTTTTTTAGGGTAATTTGCTAACACATAGGAGAAGGATGTTGGTGCAGCTACTAATTATGGTTTCTTTTAATAAGGAGTACAGAGAGGTGTTCTCAGGTGTTTTAGGGAAAGATGAGTATGTGTGTGCGCAGCAGTATGAAATACAGGTCCTTTAGTACCCATAGAACCCCTAATAAGCACAGTGTATTTTGGGTAACGCACTGTATGTTACACACTTTTGTAGGTACTAGAACAAAAAAAATCAGTCTGTTTGTGATGCATTTTGGCATGGTAGTAGATAAGTTCTGCCTAGGTGTCTGTTTTGTCCTTACGTGCAGCACATGTTACTGAAGCGGTGCTGTTTGAAGTAGAGTTGGCTTAGGCTCTCGTGATCATAGCCAGTTTCATAAATAGGATACCTATCTTGTACTCTCATCTTTTTGGTATGAAGTAAAGTAGAGTTTTCCTGATGTGCACCTTTTTTGATCAAGGTATAAACTGAGAAAATGGAGCGGAAGACTGAACGAAACTTTGGGGTGAGCAGGAGCGATGTTACCAGTAACATCTCCTACAGGCATCCTCAAGTTGTTTGGCCTGTAACTCTTTCCTTAAATAGCTTGAAGGTGATATGCTTATTCAGAAATGTCAGTGTCTCATAATAGCTGATTTCACAGCTAGGTAGGTGGCAAGTATCTTATGTTTTGATGGTAGAGTTTTGAATTTTGATAAACAATTTTGTGATCTTAGCAAGTGGCACGTTATCTGTGCAATACACTCTTTTTGTCTCTCGCTGGAAATCTTTCTAGGATGTAACAATTTCATTCTGGTCCATCAGATTATAAGCCACCTATCTTTAAAGCTGGTGAGAAGCTGGAGGTTGGAAGCTGAGAGAGCATGGTAGCAGCTAGAAAAGGTAGTGGTGATTTCAGTAGAAAGTCTTTGGTGGGACAGTTTTGTTTTTATTCAGTCAGTACTGAATCAGCGCTATTATACAATGTGCTGTTGGAAGTGCTCTGTTCTGGCTGGAATGCTAAACCGAGAAATTCACTCGTCTGATGAGCACGCATTTGAAAAGATAGAGGTAATAGTTGGGGTTGTTCTGACCCTTGTCTCAGTAAGGGGGGGGGCAATTTCAGGGATACTAATACGGTTAACGTTCTTAATGTGACGTTCATTATTGCTATACTCAGACTTGAGGCTTGGTACAGATCAAATCTGAAACTATTTGTAGTTGAAGTGTTTCAAGAATAAAGCTGAGTGTAAGAAGGCTGTTTAGACTTTGGTTATGTTTTGAATAGCTAGAGTGAGAGGTAATGTAGAAAATTCTTCAACAGTCATAATCAGGAATTCATCTAGCTATTGGTGTTTGTGGCCCCTCTGAGGCCACAGCAGACTTCTCTGTTTAAAATGAAAAACAAGCGCTTCCTAATCTAGGTTAAATAACATCAGAATTTTAGTATGCTGTGCCACTACTGTCAGTTTTGCTGGAACTTACGGTCTATAACTTGAGAGAATTTAACTAGGTTTTTTAGTTATTTTTCGTATGTTACCAAGTTGTTCTAGCTGATGGGAACTACTTCTTTAAGTACAGTATTCTAGCCTGTGGTCACCAATTTTTAATTGTATTTAAGCTAAGAAAATTGGATGTTATTACAAAAACTGTCTACTGCCGCACTGAGCTGTGGTTTTGCAGGGAGCGTGCTTGCTTGTCGGTAAGCTTGGATTTGTTCCATGTTCACCAGAAAACCAAAAGAAGGTTGTCTGTAGCTTTTTCACTATCACTGTTATTTTCAAATATATTTGAGATGTACAAGACCCTTGTACACAAAGCTTTTTCTTCAATTCAGTATTCTGATAGGTTATTTCTACCTTCTCTGTTAGGCTTTGGAGAATGAGTCTGAAATTCTGAGAATCCTTGTGGGTTTTTTGGCGAAGGATAGAGAATATTCAGAGTTGAGAAATTATCATTGTCGTTAAAGAATTGGACTGACACCTAATTTGACTTCCACAAAAAGCTCTGCTGAATTAATGAGGTGGTGGTGTTCGCTCCCTGAAACTTCCAGATGCTTTGGAATATGCACATGAATTGCCAGCTCTGAATGGCTAGGTGTTCAGGTTACTGTGATGGCTTGCTAGTAGAGGTGGGCATTTTGCAACTTGCTGGTCCCATGTATGCCCCTGCCAGTTGTTGTTCTTTTTTCCCCCAGAAGTGGCAGAATGTTCTCTGTTGAAAACCAGTAAAAATTTCTGGGCTGTCTAAATTTGAAGCAGTGCTTCTCATGAATGTAGTCTTGCTGACGGGGTTCCAGTACCCCAGTAGTCAGCGTTAACTATGTACCTGTGGTCAGGATAAGGTATTTTTTTTATTTAGTTCCTTGTGCTCTGGCTGTGATTGGACTGACTTTTTTTTTTTTAGTGACTCTTGTGCTTTGGCTTCTTTCCAGCTGTCGTGCTAGCACATCTGGTTGGCGGGATTGCGATTGCCTATTGCTGTGCAGTGACCTGGGCTGAGGTACTGATCTGGCTATAAACTGCGTTAGAACAAGT
This sequence comes from Scopus umbretta, assembly GCA_013400535.1. Lineage (NCBI taxonomy): Eukaryota > Metazoa > Chordata > Aves > Pelecaniformes > Scopidae > Scopus > Scopus umbretta. The sequence goes on along the minus strand of VZTL01055852.1, from coordinate 19,693 downwards.
TGTTGCTAGCACAGCAGAGGCGGGTATGGAAGAGGGGAATGAAACGCTGGCAAGAGAGCTGTTTGGGCGCTGCTGCTGTTCGGTGTGTAACCGCAGCCAGTCAGGCCGTCTCAGCTGCTTTTTTGGAGTTCCTGGCAATTTTGTGCTCTGCTTTGGTGGGGGGGATATCTTTTGAGTCCATTTATGGATTTCAGAAAGTCTGGAAATACCATGCCAAACCAGAAACTTTGAGTTTAGAGCAGATTTTCCCTACCTCTTGCCAGGCTTCTCAGCACAAGTATCTGAATCAGAAGTTCATGCTCTGTGTGATAGAAAAACTGCAAGTTTCGGCTGTTGTGTTCGTACTGCAATCCTCCTCTGGTATCATGTTGTATTCAGATACCTCTGATCTTTCCTGTCAATGCAATGTGACACAGTGTCTTCAGCTTCTGTATGAATCACGGTTTTTTAGAGAAGGTCTGTGCCATGGTTTCAGCCATTGGTATCTGCAATGTGACACCGTATCTTCAGCTTCTGTATGAATCATGGTTTTTAGAGAAGGTCTGTGCTATGGTTTCAACCACTGGTATCTACAGAAGGGTTAAGTGAGCTCTGCTGTTTTCTCATCTCTTGTCCTTTTTCAAGAAGCATCTCTCGTTTGTTTAGTTGACCCTAAACTTGGAGGGGTAAGCCTTTCACATGCCAATGGGAGCCCCACAGTTTAAGACGATCCAAGGGAAAAAAAAAAAAACGCATTTTACAGTTCTAAAAAGTCAACTGCTAAATGTTGGGGTTGGTTATTCGTGACAGCAATTCCATTCCTGCATTACCTTTTCAGGCATTTATCAAGCACATTGTCTGACATGATTGGAGAACGATAAAACTGCAGTGTGTTTGTATTTGACCATAAAGCAGGTGCATCATTTCTACACTTCTAAAGAGCAGTGCAAAGTGAATCACGCTTGATAAGTCAAAAGTTGCTCCTTAATGTCTATACAGATTATTTGCAGTTAAAAAGCTTATTGTCTTTTGTGAAAGGTATTGTGTGAATTCCATCTTCTCAAGAATGAATCTGCCTTGAGATAAGGTCTAAAGCAAGGGACTTTAAGTATAGACAACAACTAAGCTGTTATATTTTTTTTTTACCATATTAATGCATATTTGTTTAATGATTTTTTTAAATAACTCTTCCAAGCATGCTGAACAAATTGGGAGTTGAAATACATCTCACAATATATTATTAGTGTTGGCTGTGTTCCTTTGATGTTGGCTAATTCCTTTTGAAGAAGAAAGTGGTCCATCTGTGCAGAATATAAAACCCAGTGCAAACTCCTGACTTTAAGAATTAGTGCATTTTTAATACTAAAATATAAGAGCATCTGAAATTAATTTGTGCTTAAACAGCATCACTGCATATAAACAAGCCCTGTTTTGATAATTCCTTGTGACTTTTTAAGGAAATTTACTTTCACTGAAAATAAATCAATGAGGATGATCCCTCTTACTTTGGCAGTAGAGAGAGTTCAACTCTGCTTACCATACTTCTAACTATGTATCCACATTGTATAGGAGGATTGCAAAGGGACAGGGGGGGAAAAAAAAGAAAAATACCTAGTCACCTCCACGTATTGTCCTGAGTCCCGGCCTCTGTAGTGTAACAAAACAAAAATAAAACCACCCAACCAAACACCTTTGAAGTTCTCATCAGCCTTAAATGTTTCTAGAAATTGAGAATGTTGTTCTGGTGATTGAGAGAGAAGTCTGGTAGGTCCTTAATAAACTATAGTGTGGTATCATCAAGTGTTCTGCTCCAAAACATGGACGTAGCACTGCAGTGTTAAAACAACTGGTGATGTTTAACTTTTTGGTTAAATGATTAAACATTTGGGGGTTTAAGAAATCTTTCGAGAAAGTTCTGTTTAATTGAGCAGAAATAAATGTATTGTTAAAAATCATAGGTAGTTGGAGTCCAAATCTAAAGCTAGTGAATATTCACTTTTTATGATTTCACAGATGTGAGTTTTAACATTAAAAAAAAAAAAGCATGTGCTCCTGTTCCTGTTTATCATTCTTGTTATAGTGACAGATTTTCTCCAGTCATGGGCTGACAATTGCATTTGGCAGTCTGATTGAAGTAGTTTAAATTCTTACCCTATGTATGTTGTTGAAACAGTGTATTTCCGTGGATTTCTTTAGACTTCCTAGCAAGTTAATTTTTCCCCCCTCCTTCTTGCTGTACATTTCTGGAATTATTTTAAAACTGTCGTCTTCCAGTTTCCTGAAACTAATATGTAATAAAGTTGCTTTTAATAATGGTGTCCTCCTGTCTCAACTTCTGTACCTTATTTTTCAAATAACGGTACATAAGGCTAGTTAAAGTCTTGCTGAGTTTTAGATTTAGTACAACTAGTGTTGATTTGTGGGATGTTTTTAAGAACGATGAGGGAGGAATGTTTTCATATAAGATTGTGTGCTTTAACAGCTGAGATGATAGCCAGTTAGTTTTGGAGCTTTAAGAACAGATTTCCATGCGAACTTTTAATTTCTAAAGTATAAACACTTTTGCAATGACAATGTGCAGAAGTTGTTTCATAATAGAGTGATTAAGATTTTGGGCTGTTGTGTGTTCTTTTCATCACTCTTTAGGCTCATTTTGTGTACAGTAATCTATATACCCCTCTTAACAACAGGGAGTGTCAACTTGATTGACTTGAATAGCGGTGGAATTTAACTCTTATTTGTCTGTGCTAAAGAAAGGTGGAAGTTTTTATTTCAAATGCAGTTGCTTGACTGTTTACTTCCGCTTCTTCCTTTCCCTCTGAAGCTGGTTGGTGGTGCAATGGAAGAAGCTGGATCTCAGGAGGTGGGAATGACTAACCAGGATCAGCTGGTGAACAGCAAGTGCAGTGAATTGTCTGATACAGCGTCGCAGGATGCGCAGTCCAACTGTTACGGCCTGGAACGCCCGGGCACGCTGGAAGAAGCTGAGTATATCACAAAGAACAGAAAGCACCCAGGGTCCACATGCTGCTCTCAGGAGTCTCGTGAGGAGACTCCTGGGAGAGAAGAAGCCCGTACTGATCCACCTGATGGCCAACAAGATCCAGAGAGTGAAAAACACAAAGAGAAAACTTTGGGTATGTTCTCTTTGGCATTTTGATTTTTTTTTTAAGTGGCTTTAATATTTTCGTGACATAGCTATGCGTTTTCTCTGTCTTTGTAGCCAAAGCTTGTCATCTTTAACAGAATATTCTGAGAAAATGTGTACTTCTGCCTAGGAAAAGGCAGTTCTTAATGCATATGTAAGAATCCTTCTGCTGGTAATGCTGTTTTTACAGGAACTTTAACAATAATAATAACGTGGTAATCACTAATCAGCTTTTTAAACTTACTGGTTGTTGGATTAACGTCTAAATTTGGGGTTGCGGTGTTCAATGCTACCAGAGTACTGCTGATAGTTAAATTCCAAAGGCTTATTAAAAACACTTGTGTGAATATCCTTTATTAGCAAAAATTAACCTTTTACATTTTACTCTTTCTGATTTTTCTTTATATCCGTGCTATTATAAACCAAAAATTTTTTAGTGGCTTTAAGATTAAAGTAACTTTTGCTGTCCAAGTTGTGTAATGGCACATAGGCAAGCCAAATTTATTCTTACTGTGACGACTTCATCTGATGACGACTGTCATCTGTTCGGATTATACAGCTATCAAACCAGAGAACAACTTAACTCACACTAATTTCTTGTGATTCTATATTTTGCTTCTAAAGACAGGCTGCTTTTCTGGTCTGTTTTTTCTCAGTATGGTTGTCTTTCATCCGATTCATAGGAAAAGAAGTGCTATTATTAATGCAAGCCTTGAACACACTTTCTACTCCAGAGGAAAAGCTGGCAGCTTTGTGCAAGAAGTACGCTGATCTGGTAAGTAATTTGTAAAGATAGCAGGAGTTATTCATGTGTTAATATTAAACAGTGGAATGCAGGAACTTCTAATACAGGACAGTTAACGATTTTGAATGTTTCACAGTGTTGGTAGGAGGGGGGAGAAAAAAAAAAAAGAACATCCAGGCTTATTATGAGCATTGCTTCAGCCAAACTTGCATGTAGTCATTTCACTTCTACATGACTGCCTAAATCCAAAGAAAAAAATAGGTTATGATAACTTTTTGATAACTTGGTGCTGAAGCATAACATTAGGATTAACAGAAAAGCTAAGAGTTTCTTTGGGGACTAATTATTTTCTTAGGTTTTGTCTGTTGATAATGCTTTTTGTGCTACCATTTTATAATTTATACCCTTTAGGATAAAAGGGAAAGAACATACTGTGATAATGAGATTTGGAAAAAAAACTTCAGTTGTACTTAACTCTTTTTAGTGATTTTTGGGGGGTAGGGGAAGTTGGAAGGATCTAGGTTTAATTTTGCTTTGTTCTTTTTGATCACACAAAGGAATGGATAGAGAAGTATATATTTCTTCAGTAACCAAAAAGGCAAAATGTTATCAGTAATTGATCATAAAGTGCATTCCCACCCCACGTAGGAGAAATGATAATTTATTTTTGAAATTAATTGATGGCAAAAGTATGGGGGGGGCCCTCATAAGTTGACTTTTCAGAATGTGCCTGGAGACAAAAAAGCTTCACTTGTTCATCTTGAGACAGGGACAGACAAGAATGAAAAGATTGGAAATACTGTGTGTATATGTTTTCCCACCATATTTGTAGAAATAAAATGAATGCAAAACTAAAGAGATAACTTAATGCCTGAAAAAAGTGTAAGACTTGCCTTCTGCAGATGTTAAGTGTATTACATATGAAAATGTTTCTGAAAATGACATAATGGCTGTGCAACATGGCGTAACTCTTCTGAAATAAATCTATTTTTCCTTTGAGGTTAATAATGTCTCCAGAGCTTTGAGGATGAGCTAGCAGGTAGTCTTTTTTTACTCACAGAGGCAATACTAATTACTTAAGAATAGACTTAAATTAGTTCTGTTTAGGAAATCCTGAGTCCTTCTTGGAGGTCTGCTATGTTTTTGCTTTGTTTTCCTTGTTCTTTCTCACATGCATGCTTTTGTTCACGTGAGTGAATTTCCTTCAAAACCTTCTCTGAGAAGTCACTTTCATTTAAATGAGACAGAATAATACTTCCATAGTGCAACTCAAAGATGGGGAACCCACCTAAAAATGAGCTTTGATATTGTGAGAGAAAAATGCAGTAAATGAGTTGGTTCCTATGAGCAATTACTTGTGCATGTGATCCCTTTTCTATTTGAATGAACAGCTCCCATGTCAAATCACGGTGATGGTGATGATGGCCTGCATGAGGAGCTAGGTTGGCATGAATTCCTCGCTTCTGCAGAAGGAGAACAGTCAGCACGGTCTTTACTTTGAGGTTTTTGAGAAAGATCTCAAAACAATTAGGGAACAGCTAGCCCAAATGAATTGTTATTTCCTTCAAGAAGCTTGGCAATCAGGAGGGGCATGTTCACATTATGTTTTTCCCCCTCCCAGGAGAGGATCCGTAGTCTACAATTGGAGTAAGCATTCACAGTCCATAGGTAGTCCCCATCCTAGAAAAGCAGTTGCTTTCCCCATGATGCTCAGAACTGCTGGGAAGTTGGGTGGGAGCTTGTCCAGGTGTAACAGTAGTGCTGTCGTAGCGGAATGAGTCTTAGGGATACTCTGTTTCCCTTTAAAAGTTTAGGTTGGATCTGGTTGTGTTCCTTTTAAGATGCATTCTTTTCTTCATGAGTAGTGGTGGTGAACCACTGGCATAGGTGTCAGCTTTAATGCCAGCAGAGGTTTGAACTGTTTATGACAGTGCACCTACAATGCTTTTTTTCTTTTTTTAAAGATTCATCATCTTTAAAGCTCACTGTCAGGTTTTTCAGTGGTGTCTCATGAAAAGGACTGTACAATAAAGGTAGGAATGCCTCTCTCCTGGCAAAAGATCTTCCACAATTTTTTTTTTCCCCCTAATTTGGAATCTATCAGGAGATCAGTTTGTGATGCAGGAAGGCTTGCATCCTGGGTGATATGTCTCACGCTGGCATACTTTTACATGCCTGAAGTTTCATAGGTATGCAAACAGCACAGCCACTTGAAGTGGGGTTTTTTGGCCACCCAAGAAAAGGGCTTTTTATGTTTGGATATCAAAATGTTTCTTTAACACTCCTTTTCTCTAAACTAGATTAAATATACGTTTAATGTACTGTTGTCATGGAGGTCCTTAACTTTATTTATTTTTTCTTCTGTGCTTCAGCATTATTTTGAGCTCTTTCAGAAAACCAGCATTGTATTCTTCTCTATCATGGTTATGTTCCTTATTGCCAGCCTTTTTTTCCTGTGGTGTCCTGAGGCTGAGGCACTATCTAATAAGGAGCAGTGTTACATTTAACATTGTTACCTTCTTTACAGTAGAGCAGACTCTAAATAATATGGTTTCTTGGGGAGCCCAAAAATTGTGTGTAACTGAACTTACTCTCAACTAGGTAATGCAAGAAACTTCCATTCACTGGGTATTCATAGAATAGATTTTGAAGTCAGCACTGTATGCAAAGTTTAATGCTGTCATCTACCATCTAAACAGCCTAAAGGAAATAGAATAAAAATTTTGTTCCAAATGGTTGAGACTACAGATCTCAAGTCATCAAAGCCTGGGCTGTGCAGCTTTTATAGTATTTTACTTGATTTGTCAGGGCTGCTGGTTGTATCTGTTCCTTTCTGAAATACCTTAGCATTTTACAAACTTGTATCAATTACTGCTTCCTTTGGTAGGAGCTCCTGCTGACAAGAAAGAGCTCTGTACACAGTTCAGTGGGTTTTTCTTTTTGATGGTAAAAACAAGACCTGTTGGATAAAACAGCTGTGTGTACCTTACAGATAAGAGAGTGGAAAAAGTTGTGACTTGTTGAAAAGCCAGTCTCAGTTGGCTTTTAATTGTATTTGCCACATCCTCTTTTCTCAGGGCTAGTCCTACCCCTGTAGCTGAAGGCAAGCTGATAGTCCATGGTCAACAGGTCTGTGGTCCCTGTTCCTCAAAGGCAAATGTTTGTTAAGTTGGAATGTGTATATTTTTGTCTTCTGTCCTTACACATTTAGAATTGTCTGTAGGATGATGGGAGTTTCTCTTTAAGATCAACTTGGGGGTCTTAATGAAATTATTTTACTTCCTTGCCTTCACCTGAAATATTTAAAAGTTTGCTCAGACTGCTCATCTAGATGCATAAAGACAGTTTCATCTATGTTTATTTAATAAATATACTCTCTAATGTTAGTTGGAGGAGAGCCGGAATGTTCAAAAGCAGATGAAGATACTGCAGAAGAAGCAAGCACAAGTTGTGAAGGAGAAAGTCCACTTGCAGAGTGAGCATAGCAAGGCCATTTTGGCACGTAGCAAACTGGAATCTCTCTGTCGGGAGCTTCAGCGTCATAACAAGACTTTGAAGGTTAGTTTATTTACGTAAAGTACAGTGCCAGTGGTGGTAGAAATCTCACTTATTGATTGCTGCTTTTTACTTATCACTTTGCCTGTTACCTGTACCTGCAGAAAATGAGTGGCATTTGGCATAAGTGTACCTGATTTTAAGGTAAAGGATATGGGGATAGTTCAACTTATTAATTTTTTTTTTCCCCCTCAGACTGGTTCATAAATCATAGTACTTGCAGTATGTGATCTTGCCATATTTGTTTCTGGGAGCAGTGCTGATTACTGCTGGAAAAAAATAGTACAAGTGAAATAACAGCAGCATGAAATGGCAGGGTATCAAAAAAAGGCTTAATTCTGTCAGGATATAATGGATGGAAGTGAAATGGAAGAGAGTGAAATGATTCTTAATCTGTGGTGACTGTCAGAAATTTCATTATAGTATCAATGCTGTTCTTAACATCTGGGTAATTCTTATGCTTGCAAAGGTAGTCGTGTAGCATCTTACAATACCAGCCTCTGAGTAATGTTGGTAGTGGTAAGGACAAGATTCTCTAAAAGTTCTGGAGTTTCTAGATTGTTTTTTTTTTGTTCCATGTGCTCCATAAGGGTAGTCAGCACAGCATATTGTGATTGTGGCTTATGTTAACTCTATAACTTGAAACTGTTCAGAATTGAATTATTACCATTGTTTCCAACTCAAAAATGAAAAGGGTGCATGGCTTGGCTTGAACATGTTAATATTATCTCGTAAAAGGAAGAAAGCATGCAGCAAGCGCGTGAAGAAGAAGAAAGGCGGAAAGAAGCAACCGCGCACTTCCAGATTACGCTGAATGAAATTCAGGCTCAACTGGAACAGCATGGTATACATAATGCCAAGCTCCGTCAGGAAAATACTGAACTGGGGGAAAAACTGAAGAAACTCATTGAGCAGTACGCACTGCGAGAAGAGGTGCTTACATTATGCTTCTAATGGGATTCTGTTAGTTCCTTGACTGTAAGGATCAGATAATTATTTAAAGGGGAGCAAAAACCCTAATACTTTACAGCCATCATCTATATTGTAAATTATTCTTTTTACTTCACTACTGTGAAGAATTAAGTAGCGGTTTGGCCCACTACCCGCCTTTCCTGTCTAGTTTTGCACATCTACATTCAAGATGTATTGAAAAAAATCTTTCACAGTAAAAGCAGTCAAATAGAACTAAGTTGTCCAGAGATAGGGGAATCTCTGTCTTTAGAGGTATTCAGAACTCAGCTGGGCAAGGCGTGAGCAGCCTGATCAGACTTTGAAGTTGACTCTGGTTTGAGTGGACTAAATGGCTTCCAAAGGTTATTTCCAACATAAGTATGTATTAATATTTGAAGCTCTTCTAAATTATAATTTCACATTGTAATGGGAGGGGGTAAAAGCGTTATTCTGTCTTACTTGTTTTGGTTCATTAAGGTTGGGGGGGTTTGGCAGGCTTTGTGTATGTGGCTCTTGTTGGCGTAGAATCAAAATAAGCTAACGTGCTTTAAGAATATATTTGGACCGGTGTCATGGAAATGACTGTATTTTAGGACTAACAGAGATAGCTTTAATTGGCACTGGTATGTAAGCTAGCCAGTCTAAGCTACAGTAATGGAAAACAGCCAGCTCTTGCTGTCAAAGAGAGAACTAAGCTTCAAGGAGTTCTACAGCTAAGATTAGTTAGTTCTTAGTTGGCATAGGAGGTTTGGAATATAATTTCTTAAGTGTTTTTGTTTGTGGTTTGTTTTTTGGTTTTTAAATCTGGATCGGTTAGAAAGCGCTCTCTGTAGACTCTAGTTCCCCACCTTTTGCGCTTATGGAATTTTTGTATCTACCATGAGATAATTTGGGGAAGAGAAAGGGTAGGAAGCCGCCTTGTGCTACTTTACAGATGGAAGTAAGACTGCTGCAAAATTCAATGATTTGTGGAATCTCATCAGCCAAATGAACAATTGTTGCAAACCTTGCTCGTTTTGAGCTTTTTTTAATTTATGAGGACTAGGGCTTTTAGATGTAACAAAATACAATGAGGATTAGAGGTAGATACAACAACTTTAGAAGAAAAGATGTGCACTACTTGTTACAGGATTTTTGAAATGCCTGGTGTGAATGACTGACGGTATTGTTCCAATTGAATAAAATACACATCTGGCTTCCGTGAAAGACAAAAAACCATGTAGCTATAACGTATGGCGATAAGAGGAGGAGGGGGAAAAAAGCATATAAAAGTCTTTTGCCACTTTTGCTTGAAACTTCTAAACAATATGCATCTCCCCATACATGTACGCTTACCTTAATTGACCAGTGCACTGTTTATGTTTGACTAATATGATTTTCTTTCTTTAGCATATTGATAAAGTGTTCAAACATAAGGAACTGCAGCAGCAACTTGTGGATGCCAAACTTCAGCAAACTACCCAACTTATTAAAGAAGCGGAGGAAAAACATCAGCGAGAAAGGGAGTTTGTAAGTGAATTCTATGTATGTTAAGAGAAATAACAAAACCCACCAAGCCAGATTTTTCATGATTTAAAGCAAATACAGTAAACTGAGGGGACTGTCTCTTGAAAGTTAGGATAGATTTCAAGATCAAGACTGAGATTGGTGTTTGGTGTTTGTATGATGCCTGCAATATTAATGTCCGTATTCACAGGCAAGTAATGTTACCGTTTGCGTTTTCTCAGCAAATGTTGTGGATATAATTTATATTTTTTTCTTAGACGGGGAAATGTCTTGAGCTGAAACACCAAGGGTACTTTCTTGCTGTCTTGTAGTTGTAACTTCTGGTTTTATGCTATAAGAAATAACAAATGCCGACTAAAGCATATGCTTTTCTGAACTGTCTGTCCCCAGAACTATGCCTGATGCTTTATTTGTATGTTGATAATCAGCAATTTGCTTGCAGTCTTCCAAAAAGTTAGCTTCCAATTAAAAAAATAACACTTAGGTGAAGAGTGTTTGTTTGGGTTTTTTATGCCTCTTATGTAACTTCTAGACAAAAGCCTTGCTTTTTCTGTATAATGTTGAAATGATCATCCAGTGTCAGATTGTTCTATATTATTAAAACATAATTTTGGAATCATAAGCTGATGAAAATCTCTTCAAAGATGAATCTACAAAATGGTGTCAATTGAAGCAAAATTGAACTAGTCTGTGGAGGTGATATTGGTGACTGCAGAAATGGAGGTGGAAACTAAATTGGAGAGGTTACAAAACAGTTATAAATTACATACAGTTCATTAATGAACTACTCATATAAATTTAGCAGTTCAAACTTGCTACAGGAATAGAAACATTGACTCATGCTACCAATCAGAAACATGTCTCAAAAAAAATAATTTCTGCGTGCCAGCGCATGCTTTAAATCGTATATATGAAAGTGTAGCGTAGTAATGAAAAACCCATGTGAGAAAACATGGTTGAATGGCCCTTAGGTGATGTTAACCTCTGTTCATTTTTCATCATAGATCAAGTTCTTTAAGCTGTCTTAGGAGTACTTTCTTCATTATGTGGCTTTTTACAATTTTTCTTTTCCAGCTGCTAAAAGAAGCTACTGAGTCCAGACACAAATGTGAACAGATGAAGCAACAAGAAGCTCAGCTGAAGCAGCAGGTATTTTTTTAATGGAGTGCTCTTCAATAACAGTAGTTACAAGGGGGGCGGAAAAAAACCCCAACAGATTTGTGATTCTAGTGAATGTAACACAACATGTGGAAATCCCCTACATGTTGTTATTCATCACACGCAATATACTACTTCTGAAGAGTACTTGGTATTATTTTAATTAAGTCTTAAATTTAATTCCCAGTAGGTAACTCTTAAATAGTGAAGTATAAATGGTAAAGACTTGACACTTTGTAGATGTTGTTTAGTACATCTGGAGAGTACTGTTGCTGGAATGTGCTAAACATTGAAATGCTGGAGTTAGTATCGTTTTAAATTAATAGCATTAATGTTACAAAGACTAGAATATATGAAAGCTTAAGAATCTATTCATTGTGGCTACTTCTTTACCATTCCTTGGCTTCTCTGAAACTGTTGTTCTTTCCTCCAAAGGTATTTTTATCCTTTTTTTAATAGCTGTTCAGGACCAGAGAGGCCCATGTGACTAAAGAGTTGGGTGGGGATTTTCACTCATGCAGGTTTTAGAATTTGTTCCTTAGTGTTTCCATCCCGTCCTGTTGTGGAGGATTGGGAGCAAGCAATGTCATGTTTATCCTTGTAGTGATTCAGGGTTTGTAACCTAAGACTGAGTGTATCTGTCCACAGAAAAATTACTGTCTTCAAATGGTTTTCTTGCTGTAAATGCTACAGCAAAATCCTCTCCGATAGTGGAGGGATGCTCTCCAGTTTTTGTGCTGTGGTTCTGCATCACCTGCAGTCGCTGGCCACATGTGAGCGCAGCACGTAAGGCAAAGGGAAATGGTAGGTTCAGCTAATGTCATAGCATCTGAGAAGCAGTAGCTATTCCTTTTGTTGTATATTGATCATTGCTTCAGTTTTGTGAGGCTTTGTATTGTCTCCCTACAAGCTCTGTTTCATGCCCTTCTTTCACGCTTACTGTACCTAATTCTTTTCCAGGGTTTCCAACAGTTATATTTAACGTGTGTATGTCTCTACTTAAATGTCATTGCATGCACCGCCCCCCTGGTCCTTGGGGTGTCCAGTGACTTGGACTTACTAGTACCCAGATTCTCCCAAATAGTTTTTTGCTGCACTTAGTCTTCTGTGATTTTTTTTTCCCCAAGTTTGTTATCCTTTATTTAAAATCTCTCTGCCTTTTTGCTATACTTTTTGATAGTAACAATGGGTATAGTTAGTGGCTTTCTGGGGCCAACAGACTTTTGTAGAATAAGATGGGCTGGAAAGTTCAGTCACAATAATGGCAGAGAATCATGATCTACTGTTGACGAGGTAGGCTAATTCCGGTTATGAAATCTCCTCTACTATTAGAGGAAAATACAGTATTTCTGTGTTCCGAATTGTATTGTCCTGCAACTCGCAACGAAAGAATTGAGAGAACCGATTACTCTTCAGATGGAGTACGAAGTTACTAGTAAATGGTCATGTATTCTCAGAACATCCCATCGCAACACGGATAGTATAAGTTGTTTTAATAGGAAGCATAACCTGATTTTTCTTGGTGAAAAACTATGTTAATTAACATGTTTTGCAGTTCCTCCTTGATGATTGACCTTGTGGTGCAGGGCAAGAAAATTTTCTGTCATCAAATGTTAATGTTCTTCACTTGTTAACATGTAATGTTTTTCACTATTAAATGAATTCCTTGTCAGTATTCGCTTTCCATGATTTTTGCTCACTGGGTGGATTTGGATTTCATGGGTTGTGAATGTGTATTTTGATTTCTGGAATCAATCATGTTTATTTTGTCCCAGCCTTGGTTGTTAGCTTTGGCTGGTTAAGGTGGAAAGGTAGGTCTCTTCTAGGTTTAATTTCACTAACCATATGCTGAATTCCTTGTATATTAAAGTCCACAAACTTTTTTTTTTTCAGTGGGGAAGGTTAGTGACGAACAGTGGTGTCTTCCAAAGTTTTATTGAGCATAATATCCTTTCTTCTTTACAATAATTACTGTTCTATAAACCTAGAACTTCCTTTCACATATAATTTGAATAGCATGTTTTCAGACAAGTTCTGCATGCTCCTCAAATGGAAATTGTAGGATAGGATAAAAAAAAGATAAAAAAGAGTTCATCTTCTACTATTTTGAGTTTAATTTTCCCTTGTACCTTAATATTTTTGTATTTGAATACGGCTCTTCAGATTAATGTTCCTCGTTTTCCCAACAGCTTTCTCTTTACATGGATAAGTTTGAAGAATTCCAGACCACCATGGCAAAAAGTAATGAACTCTTTACAACCTTCAGGCAAGAAATGGAGAAGGTACTTACAGGATATACTTAGCTTCATAAAGTAATATAAAAATGCATGCTCTTAGTGGGATGCATTTTAGATTTTATAACAGTTTTTGCCTTCTGAAAATACATGGGAGTATTTCTACATTTAATTTGGATCATAAGATAGGACATAAGAATTTGTTGTATTATGGAAAGAAATGTAACTTTCTCTGGTTTTTACATACTTGCATAACATCTAAATCCCCATTTCAGTGTTTTGTCAAAGGCATATAATACTTCTCGGTCTTTTTGGCTGTGCTTATGTTTTAGAACTTATTTTCCTGGAGCTCTTTTCTAGTTGTACTTTAAGGTTGCTTGTCTGTTTCTTTTAAGAATCAATCTTCTTTTCTTTGACTGCAGAATCTGTATTTGTGGGGTTGATTTTGTGCAGAAAGACTTTTCTGTAAAAACTTGCGCAAACTGGACTTGGAAAGTTACGCTAAGAAGTCGAATTACCCACGTAAACCTACTTAGGGTGCAACGCAAGCCACAAAATCAAGTCTTCTATTTCTCTCTTGTAGATGACAAAGAAGATTAAGAAACTGGAAAAGGAAACCATAGTGTGGCGTACAAAATGGGAAAACAACAACAAGGCTCTTCTGCAAATGGCTGAAGAGGTAATTGTCTTTTAAGCAGCAGTATGGCTAAACTAGAGCCTGTATCCTAGAGGATTTCATACAGTGTTTCAGTTTTAGAGAATTGGAAATAATACACAGTAGCCTCTTCTTGGATTGTCTGCCTTATGTTTTCTGTTGTGCAAATGGGACTGTTCTCCTCAGACATGAAAAACAAAAAGCTGCTGTATAAATCTAAACCCATGACAAAAAAAATTCAGCCTCATCTTTCCTTGCTTACTGTTTAATTGGTGGGATAATGTGTATGAAATCATACAAGCTGAATGAATTGTCTGGATTTTAATATGCTGAGCAAAGCTCAATTGGTGCTGCAACAGAAATCTACTTTAAGTGTACAAGACAGACGTGGAGGACACAACCTGTGCGTAGGGGATCAGTCACTTTTCCGCATTGTTGCTGCTTTTGAGGTCATAAAGTGCCATTACTTAATTGTAGTCCAGCAAGAGAGGAGCTAAAGCAGTCTTCACGCAGGCCATAAGCTTACAGTTCTGCCTCCACTGTCTAATGTCTAGTTCAAGTACATTAGGTATAACCTTGCTAAACTGTACTAGGTCATACAGGTTCTGCTATAGCACTGCTTATCTTTCTCTCCTCGTTTAAGGAGCTAGTGAGGAGAGCCATGAGTACGGTACCTTCTGACCTGGATTCTGCTGCTGGATTGCGGCCTTCCCGCTTGTATGCCCTTCTGCTCCCTATAGTTGCCCTTATTTGGGTTGTAATTGACTGCATTATGGGACTTTATCGGGATCCTCACTGATACTCAGCCCCTCGTTTACAGTTAGCAGTATGTAGTTATATAGTTCTCATTGCTTGGTTCTAAAGATGCGTGTTGCCAGTCCAGCTTAGGCAAACCATCTGAAGTGTAGTGGTCAAGTACGCCGAGCAAACTTGCTCTAGTGCAGGCGGAATTTGACTTACTAGATTAATTAAAGACTTAATATTCAGGATTAAATAGTGGTGATTCTTTTCATTAATTTAAGAGGAAGAAAAATCAGTTGAATCGCAGCACTCTTCTCTTCTTTTGTCCTTCAGAAAACAGTAAGAGATAAAGAATACAAGGGCTTTCAAATAAAACTGGAGCGCTTGGAGAAGCTATGCAGGGCCCTTCAGACAGAAAGGAACGAGCTGAATGAGAAGGTGGAAGTCCTTAAGGAGCAGGTTTCTCTCAGAGAAGCAGATGTGGATCTAGCTGTGCAGGTATTGCAGTCCTGCACACTCAATTCCCACGAGGAGCTGGGAACTCCCACTGACACGGAACCAGGAATCCAGCCTGATATGGAATCACGTGTGGCAAATAGTTCCGAAAAGACTGTCTCGACAAGTCCTGTTCCTGGCACTGAATCTGTAGACTAAAATGAAGTGTAAACACTGTATTGAGAGATATATTTTGTGTATAACTTTCTCTGTTGGTGGTAACTATTTGGTTTTGTGGTGAAAATTTTCTTACTTTTTCTACCATATCTGTATTTTCTTAGAACTACTGGACTTATGTGGTACAGGAAGCTGCATAGCAGCTTTAAATAGCTTAAACTATAAATTTTCCACAACTGTGTTGCACATCTGCCTCATTTTTTAAAAGAAAATATTTTTCCATAAAAGGATGCATGTGCGTTTCCTCCCCACAATACAAATCACTGTCGTGGAAGACCGTGTACAGATATAACATCGTTCCGGGGAAAATAGTGACAGCGTGTCACTTCTTTGGTTTAAAGAACAGCATTCTGGTTTTGTTCATTGATTTGCCCCTCAGTATACTGAAGATTACCAATTTTTCTAGTAAATTTATCTACATGAGGAAGTCTGATGGCCAGTAAAAAAAGTCAGCTTTCCCCTCTAGTATGTTTTCATACATATGAATGAAAAAGTAAAGGTCCAGAATATAGTAAAAATACCTTTAAAGGGTTTTATGTACTTTGTGGTATGAAAAAACAAAAACAAAACACAGCTTTGAAATACATTCATTTGCAGCTGGTGAAACAGGGTGTACAACTTTTTGCAGACTTCTCAGGGTTGTGTTGTAAAGGTTAGTTTGGACTAGTTATTCTACCTGTGAACATGTTAAATATAATCGTGTGACAAAATGTACAGCAACGTTACCGAGTGGAATTTTGCAGTTGTGTAGCCTCTTGCACAGGTGTTGGTCACGTTCTTCCCTCTTGGCTGCAGCGTGTCCGTCACATGGTTATCCTGACTAGAGAAATCCATTTACTGTCTAGCCAAATCTCTGGATTATCCGAAGGGCTGGAAAATAGATATTTACTGCCGTAGCTGTGGAAGATGCGAGTCTGTGGCATATAGGCTTTCTCCAGTAGCCTCATATGCAATGTATTTAAGTGTTAGTTAAGCGTATACTGGTTATAACTGAACATGCAGATTCAAATACTTTTCCTGAAGTACAACGTGGAATTTCTTGCACACGCAACCGCGAAGCTGTACCAGTTGGCAGAGTGCCTTCCCCGTTAGGTTATCTGGTAAAGATGGTACTTCGAATTCTTACACTAACATACCACAAGCAAAGCCCCCTTGTTAACTTTAAACCGTGTAGCCTTTTCTGAGAAAAATTTTCATATCCACATTTTGACTTCTTTTCCTGAGAGAAACTAGGACCAACGTTTCTTTTTTGGCAAGATGATGTGTGAAATAACTACAAGCTACCGTTAAGTTTAGTTCCCATGTATTTACTTTCTAGTTTTGGTTGCTGTCGTTGTAAGAAATACGAACGTGTGTAGCCTCGTCTGGTACTTAGAGTTCTTTGCACTTACTTGGGAGGGGATTTCTGAATCAAGCACATCTCTCCATGAGCTTCCCACCCTCGTTGCCCTTGACAGTTTAGTGGCTAAATTACTTGAACGTTCAGGCTGCACTGAGCTCCTGATCCTTTTCCTGTAGTAATGTACATTGAAATAATGTAGCTGTCTCTGAAAGAGAGTAAGGTTGTGTAAGGCCTGATAAATGTGTTTTAGCTCTTGCACCGAGAAGGAACTGTGTAAAACTGACATGTCTTAAACGGTGGAGCGAATGGGAAGCTGGCCATCTTTCTCCTAGATTTGGGGAGGGGTTTGTGCTTGTGGTCCAAGCACAATGCAGGAATGAAAAGAAGGTAGCAATGAGCAGTCAGGTTAGACTCAGAGCTTTGAAATGGTAATCATGCTAACCGTCTGGCATAGAAAATACTGGAAAGAAGTGTTTCGGACTTGCTTTTCAAATGACTTGCTTTATAGAATCAAGCTGTTTCAAGAAATAGTTGTCGCGAGAACTGGTTTTCAGCTAACACTAAGCATGAAGTAATTTTCCTGAGGAAAAGTGAAAAACTTTGTATCTGATGCATCATACCCTTGGCAAGGTAGGACATGCAGTTTTCTATTTTTACAATTTATTATTTGGACATTTGTATCTTAACAATTCTTTCTATAGTGCTTGTTCTATATGGAGGCAAGAGTGAATTTTTGGACCCTGCTGCAAGAATATTTTAAAGGGCTTTTAGAGACATGAGATGTATAGAACAGCAATACAAACATATTTGTTACTGACTTAATACGTAAACGAAGCAGAACGCCCCAAGTGAAAGGCTTTTAAAATGGGGATATCTTTTCTCTTTCCTACCCTTAACATACCCATATCATATCAACTTATCTGGCCAAGGTGAGCTCTACTTTGCTTCCTGAAACCAGTCAATACAGATTCATGCATTGCTTAAAGAGCATCGTTTAAAAAAAAAAATAAATAAAAAAATACAAATTTATGAGAGGGATATGCTCAGCACTCTCTAACTGATCTGCCATACAGCAGGCTCTTGCACTGCCAGTCTGCAGCCGAATTGGCTCCAGTAGGGTTTTTAAGTAAACTTTTATTAATGCCTTTCTCCCGCTATACCATAAACCGCTTTACCTGGGCTGTGAACTGATGTAGCCTGAAATAAGTATGTCTAATTGTCAAAACTCTGGGGCCTGATTGACAGTTTCACCATGATTAAGCTGCAAAAAGCTAAATTCGATGTGATGCAAGACCCAAATACGTGTGTATGTACTACACAGTAAGTTAGGGCTGTATCTCTAATGTTTTGTCCTTCCTTTCATTACACCTGGTTACGTTACAGTTCAATTCTCAGGTGTTGCAGAAAATCTACCTCTTTGGACTGTAGATGGAAATAACTGTGAAAAAAGTGATGCAGAAATCTAGTTTGTGCTAAACACTCTGCTTTATTTTTACAACCCATGTCTGCTTTCATGAGGAAAAATGATAAATGAACAGGCAGTCTTTGTTTTGCTTTTCAAAAACATTTTGTAGAGATTTTTCACTAATGTGAATCTGAGATTTTATCTACTCGATTCTGTATAGATTAAGTAAATAAGTATGCTTAATATATTGGACTCTGAGTTTTTCTTTAACACCATGTCTTCTAACTGGATCTACTGAGCTCGCTGTATTTGTTGGAAAACTCGAGAATGCAAATTAAAAGATGTGAACTCTTGAGTTGGAGCGTGTTGTCCAAGTGAAACGCCCTACGAAGGGTGCCACCGCAGGGCCACGCTCATGACCTCGCCTTCCAGGCGGTAGCCGCTATGAGCCGCCCAGGCGGAGCGCGGCGAGTCCAGCCTTCGGCGCGGGGTGTGGTAAGGCGGAGGGCATGTCGGACCGCGGGGAGCAGGGGCTCCGGCCGGACCTGTGGCTGCCGGCTCTGAATTCTGCTGGTGCCGCCTGTCTCCAAAAGGTCGTCTGCTGCAGTTCAGTTGGGTGCAGTGTGAAAAACGTGGGGTTTTGCCCTTAAAAGTTGGGTCATCCAGTTCATCAAGTGCTCCCTCTTCCGTCGGGCGAATGGGGGGTCATTTGTTCCTCGTGTGCAATTCCCTCCCAGTTTCTTAATAATGTTCAGTGTTCGGTTTGCCTTTTTTGGCCTATTCCCTACCGTTTGGCAACTTTCCGCCACTTGTGAGAATAGGCTTGGAGTTCAATTTTTCTTTATGTATACTTTTTTCTAGGTAGCATATAGAAATTTTTTTCTTTTACAATATACTATGATGCGACTCTTTGAATATAGCATTAACTCACTTTTTTGAAGATACCCATTCTATAAAAGCTGAGCGATGTAGGTCCTACCCCTGAGCCCTTCCTAGAGCTGTGCCAAGTATTTTGGAAATCCAAGTACAGTCGCTGTCCTCGCTGTATGTGTTTGCTCCTTCAGCGTATTCCCTCACATCTGAGACTTGCCTCCGCAAAAGACGCTGCCTCTGGCCCTATACAAGCATGGTTACCGTTTCTATCCTTTCTTAGGCTGCATACTGATACAGAAGTCAAATATACTGTCAGTAGCCCCATGGATCTCCCTAGTCTTCCTAAATTCCTTACAGAAACTGGTCAGATGAGCAAGATTTTGCTAGAGAGAAATTTGGTTACTTATTCCACCAAGGAGTTTTTCTCCTTTTTTAAATTCTTTTTTTTTGTTACATGCCAAGTCTCTTCTGTTAATGTACGTGCACAGGCATTTGGGGCCGTACTTAACTCTTCTCTTGTGAAGAGCACCTCTGATGTGCGAACCTCTCTCACCAGCTGCAGCCCGAGCCCTCCGGTCCCTTGCTGCTGGGGCTTCATCTCCCTGGCAGATTGGCGGGTGCCTTCGAAGTACTTGAAAAAGATACTTGCTCTCAGGCCTTTAAGTCGTGCCTCACAGGTACCTTTTTTTTGCTCCTTTCTGAAATCTTTTTTTTTTTTTCCAACTCCCC